>LLEY01000101.1:0-230096 GCA_001414485.1 Calycina herbarum
TTAGCACAAATAGCACGCGATTATCTTGCAATACCTGCTACATCGGCTCCCTCTGAACGAGTGTTTTCTGAAGGCGCTCTTGTTATTACAAAGAAGCGTTACCGAGTTACTGATAGCACTTTACGTTGGATTATATGCCTAAGAAGCTGGGGTTTACTTACAGAAGCTGAAGTTAAGGAACTTGAAACAAGCGAAGAATTGATGGCATATATTCAAGGAGATGACGCTAGTAGTAGTGAGGCAATTAGTGTATAATTAACAGAAAATTGAAAATTCCTTAAATTTAAGCTTTTTTTGCCTTTTTTCGTTTAATTAGATAGCTAAATTTATCTTAAAATCTATGAAATTCACTACTAAATAACCTGAAATGACTCCTATACAGGCTAATATCTACTACCTCTGGAATAGGTGTTCTAGGGTTTTTTTTTATAGAAGACTCCATTCCATTTTAAACCTCTCCTAGAAGGTTCCATTGCTGGCAAAAACTGGAATATTCCACTGGAACCCCTTCCATTTGCCGACCACTGATCAATTATCTTCAGTTCTCTCGCCAGGCTTCTCCTTTGATCTAATTACACTACACTTCTAATATAATAATCTTTCTCAGATGTACGAATAATAATAGCTTATAATATCAAAGTACCTTTCACATCTCCAGCCTCTAGCTTTTCGTGAAATTTGTAGGGGGTGAATTGGCTTCTGAAATATCACTTAAAAATTACAGTAAATATTTTAAAACCAAACCACAGAGAAAATACAAAGCGAGATGAGAAAATCCAGACCCGATGTATAATTTCCCCAAAGGTATCTCAACGAATGTAACTCAGACACCGTAGCATACATACCAAACTATTGGTATAACCTACAAACCAAGTAAGCCTTACCTGAAGTTTAAAAAATCCGAAACCATCTCGAGAGACAGAGAAGTACTAGCTGAGAGAGAGAGAGTTTCCAGGACTTTGCTTGGCTGTACCTATTAAATTGGAATGGTATATAGCTTTGTAATATGGGGCAAACTTCATGATCGGAAACTATTCAGATAGAAGATCATCTCTCTACGAGAGCTTTATTTTAGTGAGTAGAAAACTTCATTGAATTACTATCACGGATCGCAATTCTAGAAAAGGTCGTGTCAGCTACTAGCAATAGGAGGGGAGCTGTAGAACCTAAATGGACAGACGACTGGATACGCGATGAAATTCGGACGCAATCGATAGACTGGTACTTTGAGAAAAATAGAAGCAGTTGCTTCAACGAAGAAAGCCAACTCAAAAACAGTACAGCAAAGTCACATTAAAGCTCAAAGTAATTTATGTGTGCATAATTTTTATTGCCTGCAAGAAGATTACAGTCTCTCTGTCTTATGACTTATGACCAAGCCAAGTCAATAGCCAGGTCCAGGTCCAGGTAGGTGTATCCACAATATCATCAATCAAACTCCTCCGACACCCAGAGCAATGCTTATTTATTTGTTTGCCACCAGCCCGCCGCCGTGTCTGTTCCTGTATATCTCTGTTGTCTCATACCAATCATCAGAGAAAGAAGAAACGGACAAGAGGGGAAAAAAAAACAAGAAAAACAAGTCCCAGCTCCCATTCCCCTTCCGCCCCATTCATCATAACCTTCGTTTCTTGCAATACCAAGTTTTTGTTTGACATTAGAAGAAGATAATGAGTTTTGTCTCAAAATCGAAAAAAGAAAAAGAACACCCCCGACCCGCTAATTGTAGCAGCCACCACCAGCCACCCCAACCACCCAATATGCAAGTCTTGGAAAGGAGGAGAACGCTGGTAAGATATATTACTCTTTTCATCCCTAGAAAGAGCTGGTGATTATGTCCTGACCTGGACTCTAAAAGCATCATTGCCCTGAAAGAGAGACAAGGAAAAAGATCGATCAAGCAAGGTAGCCAAGTTCATCATCATCAAGCCGCTCCAAGTACTCCTTCTCCAACAGAATATCAATACACTTCTTGATGTCGGGAATCTTGGGGATGAAGCGAGTCTTGATTTGATTGATGCATTCACTGACGAGTTGAGAATGCTTCATCTTCTTTCGAGCCTTCATGATACGGACAATAGCAGACTAAATATAAAGTTAGCATGTTCAAATATCTGCAGGTGTGAAGTGGTACATACCTGCATGAGAAGCTTTCGGTCTTCCTCGATGGTTTTGTGAGTATCCTCAACCTCTTGCTTCTGCTCAGACTTGACCGTAATGTTCAAGTTCATGCGAATCTTCTTGCTCTTGAAATCATAATTCAAGCTGAAGGTCTTGCCTGGTCCAGGCTTGTCGCCTTCTGGGCTCATGAGGAGAACTTTCGACTTGACAAAAATACCCAAAGCTGGATCAAGGACATCGGCTTGCAGATTGGTTGATGTCTTGATATCTTCATATGTATTCTTGTCGTTCTCATTGAAGAGGAGCAGGATTGCAATTTGATAGGTCGACACTTGGAAGGTGTATGGTGTCTTTTGGTTCTTGCAATAGTTTGCCTTGACATCTCCCTTGCAAAACTGCCACAGCCAGGTAAGCTTACGACCGTTGTGCTTTTGACTATAGTACGTAGAAAATCGTTCGTAAGCCTTTGTGATCTCGGCAGGTGGGTTGAAGTCAGTCTGTGGAGCATTCAGAGGCCAGAAACCTGTACCCAGAATTGAGTACGTTGCATCGACTGGCTTCTCACTGCCCTCTTCAACGAGTCTGGACTCGAACTCCTTGAAGCCGGTGTTCAAATCCTTCGAGATTTGAATGTCTTGGAACATGCGCTGGAGCTTATTGGTGTATTCGTATCCGCACTGCTCCTTCAACTTGCTGATCATACTCGTTTCTGCATCATCAGAAGATGAGCTGGTGTGAATCAATCGTCGAGCCAACATGCGCGAGTAGAATTTTTGGAACACATCCTTGTCTTCAATATATTTGAAGACTGTCATGATTTGGTTGAGGGTGTTCTCCAAATCGCTCTCCTCGGCGCCATTGGTTCCCTTTCGAAGTACAGCGTCGGCATATTTGGCTAGTAGTTCAGGAGACTTGTTGGAGCCAGACTTGCAAACCTGGTTGCGGTTGACAAACTCTCTGCATGCGTTGTCGAGAGATCTGGTGAACTCGGGCTCGTCTTTGAAGGCTTTCTTGACCAAGGCCTGATATTGGGTATGGATATCAAGAAGGGCATCAATGTACACCTTGGGCTCAAGTTTGTCTGCATCAGTTGCCACCTTTGAAACGGCCGCAAGACCAGCCTTCCGTACGTGTGCCTCAAACTTGGCGCGCAGTGGATCTAGTCCATCGGGAATCTTGAAAAGAAGATCGTACATACGCTCCATATCTTCGTACCGATTTTGATCTAACAAAACTTGAAATTCATCACGAAGAAGAGTAGAATGGTCGGCGATCAAGGCGGTTTGACAGGTTTTTCTGAGAGGGAGGAGTATATCTGGATGCAGATACATGTTGACACGATCATCTTCCTCTTGTAATCGGATGGCGGCCTTCTTCATGTACTCAACAATGCTATTCTCAGCCACAAACTGCTTCGACTCAGCTTGGTAGAATTGTGCTGTGGCTGCCAGGAAGGGCTTTTCGAAGTGGAATCGATAAACGTCAAGAGTGGACTTTGTAGGGTCGGCCTCATCCAAACCAAGAGACACAAACGAGTCGACAATAGCCTTAATCTGATTGTGCTCAATGGTCTCCCCATTTCGTTGCTTCTCGGTCATCTTCAAAACGGCATCCATTACCTTCTTGTCAACCGATACGAACATGGAATTACGCCACTGGACCAAATGCAACGTGTAGACATCGTAGACGTTCTTCTTGCCTTCATCCATCTCTCGCTTTACCCAATGTCTATTGAGGTACTTAAAAATGTGGTTGATGAACTTGGCAGCGGAGGTATAACGGTTCCATTCCTTGATGTAGAAAGTGAGGAGTGCTTCGTCCGAGTGGCTTTGAGATGCGACGATGAGTTTCTTTAGGTAGTTTTCGAGGTACTTGATCAGATTGTTGTATAAATCTTCGCCGAGAAGATGTGCTGGCCGCATGTTAGCTTGAGAATAGGGTAGATTTCTCTGAGCATTACCTCCTCGGTGTGCACCACCAATAATTCCATGGCTTGCATTGCTGACTGCCTTTTGTGATGTACAAAAGTTGTGAACAGCCCTGTTATATCGTTAGCACCGCGAGTTTGCGGGTTGAGGAGTTGGAAGTTGGAGGAACGTACGAGTAAGCTCCCATATACTGTAGATCGCGAGGTACAGGTTAGCAGATGTAAGAGAGATTTGGGGGAGAGGGCTACACTTACTTCATCCAGCTTGAACCCATCGGTGAGGTTGACCATGATTCTGTCAACCACAGCTTCCAGGTAAGCCCAGCTACGACAAGTTAGTAGGTGTAAAGGTGACCATGGGCAGCCAGTAATGGTGAAGGCCTGAACTTACGTGGCGTCTAGATCCTCACGGTCGGGTATCTTAGGCATGTTATCGTTGTTTTTGGTAGCCATCTTGGTAGCCATCTTGACGGTTGTGTCGGTCGTGAAGGTGGCGGTTGGAGGGGTGATTGATGCAGAGGAGGGGATGCTTAAATGCGAAGACGAGGCCGAGAGACGCACAGCGAGGGGCGTGGCGGAGCTTCAAGATTCACCCGCGCCAGGGGACTCGTCTCGATAGCTGGAGAAGTTATTCGCGCCTTTAAGGCTCTTGGTATGGTGGGAGGGAATCGATGCCGTGTGCCTCCAAGACGCGAATAGGTCGCAAGATCAGGAGGGGATGTAAAGGATCAAGCAGCCGTTCCGTGACGCCTGCAGAGAAAGAAACGAAGGTCGATAGAAGGTGAGCACTCTCATGTAAGGTCGCAGTGTTTTGCGAAACAAAAGAGGATGACGTTGTAATTTGGATTTATAGATCTCATGGCGTTCAGTTCGCAAGGTGTGTGAGTAGACCAGGCTACCGCATGCCTCAGGCCCGCCTTCTAATGTGTGCAGCAAGGCGCCATAGCGGCCATACAACAATGCAACAACCTGGATTCATTCACCAAAGAAGTCACTCAGAAAATCTTGACACAGCAAGAAAGAATTATTAATGAGAAGCTTTTTTAATGAGCTGCTCTCATAGTAAAATTCACAGATTCCTTGTATTGGAGGAAATGAAAGAACCACAGCTGTGATCAAGCCTGAAACTAGTCAAGTTGAATGGTACATATTGTATACATTATTCGTTATTGCTCTATGTTGGACACATATGAATCTAGCCAATTTACTGATTTATTGATATCCCAACGCCTGTCCTCTAGATAGCTAGGATTTCCCCCTGTTTAGACAAAATAAAAAGCCTTTTTACTCTATTCAAGGGATTTGCCCTATCATTCTGCATCCTCCCTACCACCCACTCTCTCGACAAGCCTGTAGAATTTGTTAGAAAAACTCGTACTTGCATTATAAAAGTTTATCTTACCTGAATATGCTGACGGAAAATGTCATGCTCCATGCAATAAGCGCCACCATCAATATCCCACACAGGGCATTGATTCGGCGACATAAGACATTATTGTGCCCATTCTTATCCAGTGTGCAGCTTCCATCAGCATCGGTCAAAGCTGCAAATGCCAAGGACAAATTGGCGGATTCGAAAATAATGAAAAATAGATCTAGTAAAACAAGCCGAATTTTTGCCTTTGGTGAACGTAGCCCCAAAGGTTTTCCAGTGTATTCGTCCCAAGTGACGTAAATGATGTAGGGAATGGCCACTACATCAACAACTACAGCCATCGTTGTAGAGGGGTTTTGAGGATATTTGTATTTGTTAGAAAGTGAGTGAGCGGAAGCCGCAAGGCCAAGAGCAATGATGGACGTGATAAGCACAGTCAGTCTGAAAATTAAGGGAATTAAAGGGTGCATAAGAAGTGTATGCTGAACAAATTAGCGGTGGACAAGAGGTGGTTACTCTAATACGTACCTGCCAGCGCTGGAAAAAGGAACGACGTTGCTTTTTGCTCTGGAGGAAGCCTCCTGCTTTCTCGGGATCGTTGGCTCCATCCAAGTCACCTCTCCACGGCCGATCGTAACCTGGGGTTTGCTGATTCAAAAATTCGAAGGTCACTCGTGTGCGGTCCTCGTTCGGACCAGGACCATACATGGAAGATTTGACAAACGATCTCCAGGGAGAGTGTCTTGGAACTACACCTGACTGGAGGATTACTGGCTCCCCATCTCTAGCGTGATCCCATTTTCGTCCCCTCGCAGGCTCTTTAGACCCAAAGAATCCTGTTTCTGGCTTCTTTTCGCTGAGTTTTGAGGACTCATTATATGAATCTACGTATCCGTCCGTGGAGATACGCCTGGACGTTTGAGATGGCGCGTTGTTGTGTTGCGCGTTATGGGCTCGAGGCAATGGAGCCAGAAGTCTTGACGTGGGATGTTGCTCCGTAACGATTTCGTCGTCGTCTTCGCAAGAATCCAACCAAGCTATTCCACATTAATATGATTCCTGGCGCAACGAGTATTTCACATACGTGGTACGGTCCTTACGAAACCCTGAGTCGAATGGCTCGCGGCCTGAGTGCCTGCTGAACTTGCGGTGTGGCGTGAGACGGTGGAGGATTTGGGATTATTATTATTTGAAAGTTCCCGCAATCGCTTCATGGTGGCATCGCTGGACAAGGACGAGCCAGATGGTCGGCGTTGGGTCGCAGAGAGGAAGCCATTTTGAATTTGAATATGAGAATTAGGGTCGAGCTGCGTTCCCTGGCGCGAGTCCAGGCGGTCTGGAATGTTTGACGATGCCATGGATGAGGCAGGGAATGGGCGTTGGAGGGAAAGTGAACGTGAGGAGGTTGGCGCCACGCCTAATGCACGCTCGGCGGCGAGCTGCAAAGCTACAAAGGCAGGTCAATGGCAATGAAGCGCTCATAGAAATGCATGACCGCGCAGACCTAACGAACGCTCTAGATAATATGGCGGGGAAGAAAATACATGGTGTTGTAAGGACCGAATTTAGAAGGCGACGTCAACCTTGGAAGACAATCCGATGGCTGGATTGAACGTGGTGGTGGATCTCCTGCCGGTACGGTACATTCAGCAGGGGCTGTCCAGCCATTCCTTTTATGGGATGTTGAGCCGAGCTTGTGAGGAAAGCGGCACCGACTAATACTGGTGTATTTACTTTATCAACAAGTCATTATTGTTCTAGATTCAAAGTAAAATATTTGCATTTGCAGAACAAGAAAGGTTTCGCTGAAACAAAAAAAAGATGACTTAAATTTCTAACGTAATAACTTCTTGATTGTGACTTGACCTCTATCTTGATATTCCATGCCGCTTTCCTTGCCTCTCAAGTGCCAGTGCGTCATTGCTTTGCGCAGCCAGGAGCGTTTCGCAGAAATAATTTGTCCCACCAACTTTAAAGAGCTCCCACCCCTTATCTCCACGCATAAACCAGGTTATCAAAAGTCGCCTTCTCTTCCCCTTTCCTCAGGAATGAATTGACTTCAAACTCCTGCTTAAGACACCGCCAACGCGGTCGTCCAGATACTATGCGACTTCTCCTCCTCCCCATTTCCACGCGGCGAACGCTCATATACTGCCAACGATTGAACATCGCCACAGCAGAGAAACAAAGTTGGATTGATAAGGGGACAACAAAAGCAGCCCAGTTATGGGCTGGCTGGGAGAAGAAGGAGAGCGGTTGGCAGAAGAAGGTGGTGGAATATGGAAACCAAGCTCTGAAGCGCATACCATTTGAGGAATGGGGCTTGAAGTCGATACCTCCATTATCCGCCAGAAAGAAGGAAGAAGAGCTTTCTGGAAAAGAAAAGGTCGAAGTCTTCTTCCCGTCAACAGTCCTACCAGAGGAGAGCATATTAGAAGTTTTGAGGAAACTGGGAACAGAACGCCAAAGCTTGCACAAGAAGCGGATGATATGGAGCTTCATTGGCATGCCAATATCTGCGCCAGTTGCAATCATCCCAATGTAAGTGTGCTATTTCCAAGCCATTGCGTATCTACTAACAGATTTAGAATCCCAAATCTACCCTTCTTCTACCTCGTTTTCCGGGCATGGTCGCATTGGAGAGCCTTGTCAGGCTCCAAGCACATCGAATTCCTTCTGCAAAACAAGCTCATCACACCCAAGCCTTCGAAAATACTAGATTTGATCTACGCGAATGGGAATCAGCCGTTTGGGGCGACGCCGGAGGAACAGACCAAACAATTGCCAAATTCAGAATCAAATGATGAGAGGATGATCATTCACAAATCGGAGGGGAAACAAATCGCGGAGGCACTCGGTATGCCTGAACTGGATATTGAACTCGATCGAGCGATTTGGCAAGTGGGGAAGTCGATACAAGCCGAGAAGAAATTAAAAGAAGAGAAAGCATTAGAAAAGGCAAAGGAAGGGGAGAAGGAGGAGTAACTCGGTCCGTAGAATCGGGTTTGTAAAATACTTGCTTTATTGCGTATATTAGGGAGGATAACTTGTAAAACAGACTCAGCTCTTGTATACAGAACTCATGAATGAAATAAAAATCGTAAAACTTCGAGTCAAGAGCAGTAGTCTAAGAGCATGTACTGAACCTAATAAGTGGCGTGATGAAATTAGCACAACGAGTTTTGATTGTCTAGACAAGCCTGGCACATTCAAATAGATTGCATCTAAATCTGACACAATTAGCCATATTGTGCCACCCCCAGGCTGCTAGACGATATATATATATAGGTTTAGGTTGCCTCTCTTAAAGCTTCCGCTTTTAGATCACGAAGCTAGTGGAAACGGTCTACGGGTAACGGGAGCCCCCCATAAAGCTTGTATGACACCAATTCTGAGCTGTTCACCGATTCATAAATGGAGAATTTGTGTAACGGCTAATATCCAGATTTCAGAATGAAAAATTTCAGGGGTATGTGGGTTCTCAAGTGTTTCGGATCTCCAGGTCTGATAGCGATAGCACCCTCAGTTATGCTTATTTCCAGGGTAAAATCGTAGGTAGTTTGAGGGCATGCGAAAATAGAACACTCTCCAACCTTAACGACCAATCCCCCACGCGCTCGCTCCTCTTTCAAAGGATGCTTCCGAGCCTGCAAGAAGACAGCTATCCAACAATTACCATCCCCATCAAACCCGAATTCGACCGGTCGCCTCATTCATCTATAGATGCAATGTCTCCCCCAGGTGGCCTAGTCCTACAACCCCTGGTTAACGAATTGCTGGCTCAGATTCACAACCCCTCCTCCCAGAACCACCTCGAATCGCCCGAGCCTCTCGAGGAAGAGATGAATTTCAATCAGAATCAATACTCCACCCCGATCAGTCAACCTGCGCCGCAGCGCGCGCCGAAATCTCGACAGAAACCGCAGTCGCTCACGATGGAGGAACGCTTACAGATGATGCCGGAGAAGCGTCCATTACCCTGGAGAGCTGGCGTAGAACCGGGCGCAGAAAACGAGACAGGAGGGGATTCGCGAAGGAAACAAATTAGATTTGGATGTCTTCTTGCGACACGTGGAGATATTCAAACTACGCCTTGCAATAGTTGCGCCAACGGCCGAGGGAAATTCGAGCTCTGTGTCGCGTTGGAGGGATTCTTCAAGGGTGCATGTGCGAGCTGTCAGCTTAGCGGACGACCGAATCGATGTAGTATCAAGGTACAGGATGGTAAGTTGGTCTTCACATCAATTGATGGTCTACACTAACTCTTGTTATAGACAACCCGGAAAGCTCGCCAGTCAACACACCTGGCGGGGGAGGAGGAGTACCCCTCGTCAACAATCAAGATATGCAAGGCCAACAACCTACGAGCGAAGGTCCGAAACCGAAAAAACGAAAAAAGGAGAAAGATACGGTCCCGGAGTGGGAAAGTCAACGACCCCAATGGGAACAAGAACTGGGAAATTCGCATGCTCGACAACAAATGAAGGACATTGTGCAGAGACCCTGGGCTACAGTCAATCCACAGATGCCTGTGCCCAACCAACAAATGATGATGAATGGAGTCAATGGAGGAATGAGGAGTGCTGGTCCTGACGGTGGAGACCGGGCTCCTCCACTGAGCTGGGCAACTGTAAACCAGCAAGCCTCACCGGGCTCCGGCAACCAGATGTTTGGCAATGGCAACACGGGGGAGAACAATGGCTCGAATTATCGAATGAGCCTCGAGCAAGGTGGACGAGAGGATACGGTGGCTAATGAGGAAGGGTCGGCAGTGTTGATTGACACGCTGCCGAAACACAAACAGAGACAGGTATATGGATTAGTGAGTGGCTTGCAAGGTGGCATTGATCACCTCCAGCGCGAGCTCAATAGTCTTCGGAGAGCGCTGGGAATTGAAGAATGAGAAACTTATGGGATTATAATAGGTCAATGATTGCGGGAAAGCGTGTTACGGCGATACGGAAGCAGGTGTTTTTAGGGTTGGGAAACTGTAATAGAATATGATAAACGAATTGTACAAGTAGAAGGTACAGTCTACTCGACAGTCCGGTGAAGAGGGTTTTTTTAAAAGGGGATTCTTCGAACAGGGTCGAAAGCTCGAGGGTCATGCTTGAAGGGTTATGAGAGACATGGCTAGCAGGTATTCTTCCAGAAGGTCTGGGAAATTTGGGGGAAGGAACCTCCCCCGCGATAACGATAAACCTTCATGGCTTGGTCTGGGCGTTTTCCACTTCGACCTATGCATCACCACCATCTTTTCTCAGAATGGCTGGGGAAAATGCGGCTCAGCAGAACCTGTATCAGTATCAATTGAGTGGTTCGAGTGCTCCGCCAAATCCCCCAGGTCCTAGTGTTGCGACTGGAAGTGGTCCTCCAGAACGCGCTCAGAAATCCACTAGCCAAATCCCATTCTTAGAACGTTTGCGCCAGCTACCAGAAGTCCGCCCAATTCCATGGCGTCCGGGTCAAGAATTACCTCGAGAGAAGGCAATTGACAGTCCTCGCGTTCAGCAAAGAGGCGCCATCCTCTTGTCCACCCGAGGCAATGTCGTCGACAATCCATGTAGCCATTGCGCCGGAGGCTTTGGTCGCTTTGCGCAATGTATAACATTGGATCCGTGGTTTCAAGGAGCTTGTTCGACATGCATTTTTACCTCGAAGGGTAACAAATGTAGTTTGCGATTTCAAACTTCAGGTATGTACGCGTTGGCAATGGTCGGAAATCCGTGCTAATGAAAATGCAAAGCAGGGACCGCGGACGGAAGGGCTCTTCGATATCATTCCTCCAATCCCGAAATGCTCCAGTCATTTATGACTTCTCAGCCTGTCGCCGAATCAGCAAAGCCCGCTAGAAAGAGAAAGAGGACGTCGGAGCCTGCGAAGGCGCAAAGTGCTGTTCCTGCGTCAACCTCGGAATCGAATTGGCAGCAGCACCAGAGGTCTCCTGATATGGATACACTCATGCAAGCCGAAATCGCGAGGGACGAGCCTTCAATACCACATACTCAAGGACCTCAAGGAGGAAAGAGACAGAAACAAGAGTCCATTATATCCCAAGAAGATATGACAAGAGGAGGAAACCCAATTCCTACGGAAGTCCTTCGAGAAACACAACCACTACAACAAGCTTGGACCGCAGCAAATAATCCTCCTCCTCCCAATCCAACAGCTTCTCAGCCTATCAACTACATACGACAAATGTACCAACCCCCTATGCAAAGCGCTCCTCCTCCAGCTGCACCGCCTCAGCCAGCCCCACCACAAAATGTCAGACAATCCTCTTCGATGCCTCTCGATAACCTACCCAGGGCGAAACAAATACACGTCCTGGACCTTCTGAGTGGTCTCCAAGGAAACATCAACAACCTACAAAGCCAATTGAATGTCCTCAAACAGGCATTGGGAATCGATCTAGATGATTCGGGTTCCACGCACTAATTAATCTCTCATGTACAAATTCTTCTTCTCTTCTTTTCTCTCGTTGAGCTTCTCGGAGAGGCTGTATACCAAATTTCTTTTTAATTGTTACGAATAGGAGATGAGATGGCAAAAGATAATTGTCCTTGTATGGCAGTGCTGCCCGGATTGGTGTTTTATTACTTTGGAAACCTTCTACCTTTTTTTACTGGAGGAGAAATTAAGAATCCTGTCCCTCGATACGGAAGAGGGATGATGGAGATAGTGTATAATTGTGTTGTATAATGTTGTATCTTAATTTTAATCTAATTCGGCACTTTTTTGTGCTTGTTCTTCGAGTTATGTATGGCTGTGCCAATTGGTACTTGATGTTCTCTGAGCTTCGGGGCGATTAGAACAGTTTTGCGGAGGGTGGGTTTATATAGACTTGGTTTTCCCGTCTCTTAATATCAGTGTCTTTAGTGTCTTCTTAGTCTATACATCTATCACCTTGGTGGAGACTATCTATCTCAGCATGACTTGAAGCTTCGACAAGCTTCACCAAGCAAGCACCTACTCAGGCCCCCGGCTAAAGTCCCGAGACCAATCTAAGCACTCACTTCCTCACACTAGATAATGACTTCAACAAAAAGTCTTGACGTCCTCCACTCGACGACTACTTGTAGACAGTTTTCCCAAGTCCAAGCTCCTAGCAACTGTACACCACACCATCAAGATCCGTGCCTCAACGGTGCGACTCCAAATAGCAACAGGACCTGAACGGACCACCACACCATATGCAGCCACTTGCTTGCCGAACGGCAACGGCTTGCAGAAGTCGCCCTTTTAGCGTCGAGGTCTAATCTTATCCGCTTGGCGATGGGGATTAAAAGCGGCAGTACGAGGATATACTCAAGTACTCTGGGTTCGTTGTTCTTGTCGTTCTCACCTTGAATCTTCCAGAGTTCCATATTTGGGTTAATACTCCGAAGGAAGTTGGAACCAGAAGAGCAATGACCGTATTCACAGCCGCTTTTAATGACCATCGCGCAGGCGTCCATCAATCGTCAAGTTCTGATGACGGCAAGATGTGCACGCTAAATTTCCCGAATGAGACATGCACTAAATCTTGAGAGGGAGATGAGCCGGAAAGGCGAGCTGCTGCAGACTTGGCAGGACCCTGGCCCTGAATTAGCCTCAACGTTTTTTCTCTCTCTCTCTCGCGACAATTATTTGCGACGAGATGAGGGGTTTCGTCGTCGGGTTGTTGCTTGCGGGTGGTTGGAATGCGCTGAGGGGGCAGTGTATTCGTGTTCTGGTCAGATTCAAAAGGAAGTACCTGTACCTGTGCAGAGGTTACTCAGCACTCGACAGTAACTTCCAAGTTGGAAGGTAGAGGCAATTAAAATCAAGTCTGGGCAGGAACATCTCGAGAAGGGGGGATGTTGACAAGATCGTCCTTATCTTGTTGGTGGCCACTGGAAGATCAGTTTATCCAACACCCCTCGACCCTTGAATTGGGGGGCATGGGGAAGTGCATCTGCCCACCAACCGCCCACCAACCGCCCGCCACCTTGTGGCACTCTCGATGCCTCACCCCCCTGAAATGCGAGCGCTTTCTGTTTTCGGCCCTGTTGTTGATACGAGAAGATACTTTGCAACCTCTGCAACCCTGATCGCTACCTAAAAAGAATACGAGTGGGGTGATAAGTACCTCCGCTGGAAATGGCAAGGGAATATTGGAATCCACGACGCGTTGATGACTTCAATTTCCATGATTAGTTTTCTTTAGAGGCGAAATTGATGGATGCTAGTTTAGCAGAGGAAGGAAAGCTCATGGGATTTTGCAAACGGAATTTGAGCTTTTGGATGAAGAAGCTTGGGGCAATTTCGTCACTCTCCACTCCCGACCGCATTTCTGGACCCCTGGGCTAAGTTGGCGGGTAGGGAAAAGCGGCAGGCACTGACTGTTGTTGGTTGATGGGCGGTACACAGACTCTGTACGAAGTGACACCTGTGTTGAGTTTTTGGGGGGGAGGAAGAACTTTTTCTTACGTATAATATACCTAAGTTTTATATGTTTTAAACAATAGTTATTGTTTATTTTGTCGCTGTCCCTGTGGGAAGGAAAGAGAGTGGAGTAAATACCTCCAGCTTCGTACCTGCCTGCCTCTCTTGTTACTCTGTTACTCTAAGTAAAAGGTTGAAAGAATTTAGAAAGCTAATCTAGATCTTCTGAACCACCTCATCGGTTCCAATTGCCGCAAAAAGTTACAACAGAGAGAGAGAACCTGTCGCCTCTATTGTCCACTGCGAGGTGGCTATCAAGTTCTTCTACTTACTCCACCCGCAAATACTTGTATCGACGCCGCTTTTCTTTTCTCCCCCAGAGCTACTGGCCGTTTTTCGACGAGATCCATTCCAGATCAAGGAACGCAGCTGCCCAGACTGCCATGCCCCACTACAACCCACTACAACCCACTACGGGTGCATTGGTTCGTCCCTGCTCGCTCTCCCCATCGCGACCAGGTCAGTCGAAATCAGACCAATTACCCGACCATTCACTTCTCACTTCCTCGTTTGACACTCGTTATTATCTCTCCCCCCAGACCATACGACCTCTTCCCTAACCTGATCGTCCGTCAGTCGTCAACCATCACTTTCGTTCCCCATCACATCACAGTCGTTTTTGTTAGACAGCCCAGCACGCACATCCCTCGTTCCTCTCATCTCTAAATAAGGTTGTCCCCGCCAACTCCACTATCGTTCAATCACCCATCGTCCCATCATTCAAAATCCGGGGCATTTTACATGACCCGGTCGTCTTTCTACCAAATCCGCCGTCACAACAATTCCTATTCCTCAAAATCTACCTCCTCCCAGTTCTTCTCTGAATTCGGCGATCAATTATTCGTTCATCGTTTTCCCGATTTCGAATTCCCATCTTCATCGTCAACATAACTGCAGATGATCCATTGAACCCCGGATCCAGTCACAAAGACGAACCTTTACGTCAACGGATGAAATGGACCTCGCAGTAACCTCCATGACATAAATCCGTGGTCTGTGACTTGAAGTTATAAACATGGCACCGCTTCAGAAAAGAAATCCCGCCTTAGCTCCACCCGCTGTGGAGGAAGAAATGAGCGAGGTGGGACAAAACGAACATCGCGTATCTTCACTTTCTTCCGAGCAGGACCCTTTCGATTCACGATTCAACACCCCCATTCCCAACACACCGAGTCCAGATGTGTCACGACGGAATAGCGCAAACGAGTTGGAACAGGTCGGTCCAAATCCCTCGCTGTTGGGAAGACAGATATCTGCCGCGAGTCTCAGCCGAAGATCTTCATATATGCCAGTAATCCCGTCACCATTGAACCCATCCTCAACGCACACTTCGACGGAAGGAAGTGTGGAAAATGCTGGGAACTCGGATGGAGTCTCACCTCGAGACTCTTCATCTTCGGGGGAAGATCCGAGTCCACATCTCGCGGGAAGTCCCTCTCATGACAAGGGAAAGAGGAAGATTGCAGCTCTGAGTTCGGCACAAAAGATATTACGACAGAAATCTGCACTTGCGTTGCAACCGGGGGAATCTTCATCACGTCCAGAAACACCAAGACGTTTGGGAGATCTGGGCCATGACTATTCGCGATATCCTGCGTCAAGATCAACTACTAGTTTAAACGGAACCGCAACGCCCACAAGAGAGCGAACTCTAGCAGCTACGGCAGCAGCATCCGAGGTCTCGTTACTTCGAACAACAACCAACAATCCTTTCAATGACTCACAGGCAGATTTAGAGAAATGGGGTTATCCAGATGATAGTATTGGGGCTTTTGATCCATATTATGGTGGAGAGAAGGGGTTTATATTATACGCGAACGAAATCGAGGCGGACGACAAGCTCCATATGCCAGCGGATGATGATGATATCACGTACAGAACTACATGGAAGGATTTCTTTGGTCCTCGAAACCTCGCGAGCACCATAGGTGCCATATTTCTTATCCTTGGTCTTCTCGCCATTTTCATACTCTTACCAGTGTTTACATTCTCTACAAAAATCTTCGGACTTGGACGCTCGACCTTTGACCCAAATGATACCGGTCCGGCATGGGCTCACGTCAACAATCGTACATATCCGGCGATGAAAAACATTCGAAGGGAGTTGATCGACCCAGACACTCCACCCGATGCCATGACCAGAAAGAGCCAATTTGATGATACACTATTGAATTTGGTGTTCAGTGATGAATTTAATACGCCAAATAGAACCTTCTACCCTGGCGATGACCCATATTGGACGGGAGCAGACATTTGGTATGGGGCTACCCAGGACTTTGAGTGGTATGACCCAGATGCGATTACAACCGCCAATGGGACTTTACAGTTGAGACTGGATGCTTTTCCAAATCATGGTCTTCAATACCGGTCGGGAATGTTGAACAGTTGGAATCAGATGTGCTTCAAAGGAGGTGTTTATGAAGTTTCAGTCTCTTTAGCTGGTCCCTCGGGTGTCCCAGGTTTGTGGCCTGGTGTTTGGTCGATGGGCAATTTGGGTCGACCAGGATTCAAGGCAACCACGGATGGAGTCTGGCCTTACACTTACAATGAATGTGATGCGGGAATTACACCAAATCAGTCCGATTCCAGTGGACTTTCTCATCTTCCGGGCCAAAAGCTTGCCTCTTGTGTATGCAAGGGAGCAGACCATCCTAATCCGGGTGTTGGTAGAGGAGCGCCGGAGCTGGATATTCTTGAAGGCTCCGTCGATCCCAACAACAGGATTGGAGTTGTCACGCAGAGTTTACAAGTGGCACCATTCGATATCTATTATCGACCAAATAACGATTACATGGCCATTCCGGATTACGAAACAACCCAGATGAATACATATTGCGGAGGACCATTTCAACAGGCGGTTAGTGGAACAACGATGCTGAACAACGCATGGTACGATGGTCTTGCGTATCAAAAATATGCATATGAGTATGAGCCAGGTACCTCGGAAGGCAAAATCGCTTGGTTTGTGGGTGACAACCCATCTTTCATTATGGATGGAAAAGCTATTGGACCAAATGGCAATGTTGGTCCGCGTCAAGTTCCCATGGAACCAATGTCGATGATTCTCAATTTGGGATACAGTGCTTCGTGGACTCAGATAGACGCGCCATTGTTGCGATTTCCAACGGTCATGCATGTCGACTATGTCAGAATATACCAGAAGGCAGGGCAGGAGAGCGTTACTTGTGATCCTCCGGGATATCCTACGACAGAGTACATCAAGAACCATCCGATTGCATACCAGAATCCAAATCTTACTGTAAGTTCACTTCCTTCTAACCCGCATTTTTATTTGAAAAGAGCTAATGAAATACAGCAATGGGATGACACAGGCTATGGATGGCCGAAAAACAAGTTGACGGGTTGTTAGATCAACTGCCAACAACAACTATATAATACGATAATGAGACGAGAGGAGAAACACTGCAAAAAAATCACTTGCATATAATTACATTTTGTCTGTCACATACGGCATTACTAGACTTTCTGTTTGAAACGAAGCAAGAAAGCTCAGCACAGCTAGAAAGAAACGGCGTTTTTGGAATTTGGGGAATTGGGGAGTTCAGGGCTGCTTTTATGATATCCATAATATGGATGAACCACGAATACGACTGGCGTTAGGGGTGGAAGGGGGTCGGGTTTCCTTTTTTGAGAATGATGACGAGATGTCATCGAAGCTCGAGGAAATATATCTTGAGGATACACACCCCAAACTGGGAATTTTGGGGATAATGAGAGAAGTGATGGACGGACGGAATATGGATGGGAGTTGGAAGATACTCTAGGGAGTGCATATTGAGAGGCACAACTCTGTACATAGTGAGCAGATGAGTGATGATTTGTCAGGGAACCTTTGTGGGAACAGACAGCGAAGAAGATAGCTAGCTTTGGTGGCTGGCTTTGGCTGTTTGATAATTGAGCGTTCGAAGACCATTTTTTGTGCCTCTCACACACTTCCCCTCACTTATTTCTCTCTCGAGCACTGCCTCTCAAATTCCTCGCCTGGGGATTTTTGGAAGTGAGACGTGATATTGATGGTCAGCAAGCCTATTCCTCGGCCTGCTTACTTTCCCTCGTACTCCGTGTGATACAGCCGGCCCTCGTACTCGGGGAACTCTCTCGTAATACTTGACCAGTCTTATTCTGAGAATGGGAGATCAGCACGGGTAACAGGTATTCCCACGTTTATGTGCTTTTCTTTTTCTTTTCGGGTAGGACGAGGGGGTGTCGTCATCATATGTTTTTATGGAGTACTGATACCCTTTTGATCTTTTGATGAAAGGAAGAGGAAAGGTTGAGGATTTCGCATGTGGGTTGAGGGTAAGTGCCAAGAGCAAATCGTGGGGGTGAGCCTTTGCTGTAGGACTCGCCAAGTTGGCTCTCCAAGCTGGCTCTCCACAGTATGCGTTTAGGGAATGGTAGGGGCGAGTACAGTAGGTGAGTAGTGAGGGTTTGCTGAATAACTTACAAAGTACAATAACAAGTACAAGTTTCTAGTCAAGTATCATGTTACGTAGCAGAAATCATGGACAAAAAGATTTTCTACCGGATACCTATCTTATCTCACTCTATTGATAGATAGATAGATAGCCTGTGAGACAACGCCACATCGAAGCCACTGTCTCTCGCCTTTACAAGCCTTGCCCCATCGTCATTGGCAGCTTCATTATCAGGGTTTTGTCCGAGGATCTCCACGCACCGATTTCTCGGTCATCGCGCACATGCAGTATATGAATGGTTGCTGGTTGGTTTGTGTTTGTGGAGAGAGCGGGGCGGCCGGGTTTTGCATGGGTGTGTTGAGCTTGGGTCTGGGTTGTTCTCCCCTCTCTTCTTCTGGTTTTTGATTGATTGATTGATTGATTGATTGTATTTTTGGGTTTGTTTCGTTCTATCATGCTTTGGCCGGGGAGTCCTGAGAAAGTTCACGATTGGTTCACTGTTGGTTCAACGTCATTTTGCGCCATTCCTCAAAAGAGCTCGAGATAGAGATATTGCGACGGAAGAGTTGGCGATTCACTCAACGATTCTTTGCGATTGAAAGGACCGAGTCACCAGGAGACCATACAAGAGTTCATAGCGGGACCTCGCGCGCGGGGAGTTGACTGAATATGACGATGCCGGGAGCAAACGCACAAACGCGATGACGAGCACCTCGATGAACGACGATTCCCCTCCTACCTCTAGCTCCCAAGAGAGTACCTCCCGACTTCACAACGGAAGCGATACACCGAGTCCGGGTATCACATTCTACGATGGCGATAGGGTTACGGGAAGCAGAGATGTGGGGAATGGAAATACTTTTGAGAAAACGGATTCCGGGGTCAGGACTATAAAAACGATGGGGAAATTGCCGGATTTCAAGTTGAGGGGGAAGACGGACGATTTACCTCAGTATGTACCCCTCCAACAAACTTGGTTTTCCGCGAGAGGTTTATGAAATATTGGAATGGGAAGGAAGAAATGCTAATTCATTTGGAATAGAGATTGGTGGTTCGCATCCACAGCCATTCCCCTCCTCGCAGCTACCATCGGTCCTCTCGCAAACGTCCTCTCTATCGCAGCCTTGGTAACGAGATGGCGAGATACACTTCCGAATAACGGGGAGTTACCAGATGGGGCAGATGAAAATGGAGTTGGGATACCGGATCCGAGGTGGGAGATTATACTCAATGCTTTCTCTCTTGGATTTGGATTCTTTGGGAATTTCTGTCTGCTGTTGAATTTCACGAAGAGGGTTAGGTATATTGTTGCTTTACCTGCTACGATTATTGCGTGGTACTTTGCTACTGGGATTGTAAGTCATTCCTTGGGATTTTGGTGTGTGGGTGGTAGAAGGACTGAACTGACATGTGATGGGTAGCTTATTGGGATTATTGTTGCGATGGACCATTATGTACCTCCTATTCGTCCTGGAGAAACTTACTCTCAGGGGTTTTATTATGCCATCATCGCCGCGGTTCTTTATCTCATCGGATCCATGATTCTGATGATTAACATGCTTGGATACGCACTTGGCCATTACCCGCAACATTTCGACCTCGATGACGACCAGAGAACGCTTATTTTACAAACTATGATGTTCTTCTTCTGGCTCGCTGGTGGAGCAGGGGTGTTTTCGAAAGTATGTGGCTTCAGTTACGTGGATGCACTCTACTTTTGCGATGTGACAGTCCTTACTGTGGGGTTTGGGGATTTTACAGGAACCAACGATGCAGGTCGAGGAATCGTGTTCCCATACTCAGTAATTGGAATTATCTTCTTGGGTTTGATGATCAACAGTATCCGCAAATTCGCAGTGGGGATGAGTAAGGACAAAGTCATTCGGAAACACCAATTGCAACAACGAGAACGGACTTATGGTCGTACAGTTACGAGTGAGAAGGAACTTCGAGAACGTCTGGGCTTGCCACCGAGAAGAGATACAGTGATTGAAAGAAGAGCCTCTTCTGCTTCGAGAAAGCTGTCGACTGCTGCGTCGAGTGGTGCAGCAAAGCGGAACTCGTTGGAGCAATATGGACATTTCGATCTCCAAGGGCGAACGATAAAATTCCACAAAACTCACGCACCAGCAGGAGGAGGCGGCAGAGGTGGAGCCGGGAGAGAAAAAGTACGGAGTTTCCCTCGTATGTCATTCAATCGAGATACGAAGATGGAAAAAGCAGACCCGAAACGAGCTCTCAAATCCGAAAAGTTGCTTCTCCTGAAAGAAGAAAAGGATCGCTTCGACGCCATGCGGGAAATCCAAGCCAACACGCATAAATTTGAGAAGTACTGGGCTTTGTCGATGTCTGTCATGGCCTTTGGTCTCCTCTGGTTACTCGGCGCCCTGGTCTTCAAAATCGTCGAGCAGAGGGAACAGGGGCTCAGTTATTTCCAAGCGTTGTACTTTTGTTATGTTAGTTTGTTGACGATCGGTTATGGTGATTTCTCGCCCAAGAGTAATGCGGGGAAACCTTTTTTCGTTATTTGGTCCTTGATTGCTATCCCTACCATGACGATTCTTATTTCAGATATGGGTGATACGGTGATCGAGTCCATTAATCGGGGTACCTTCACGCTTGCGGATTGGACTGTTATGCCTAAAGAAGGGGTGTGGCATGATTTCCTCGAGAACCATCCTCGAATCAAAAGCTACCTTGAAAGAAAAACGCGCGAAAGGGAAGAGAAGAAGAGGGTCGAGAAGGGCTTTGAGTTGCAAGACCCGGATTTGGAAGGGAGTAACGGCGAGAGGGAGGTTACGCTTGAGAAACTTGCTGAGGATCCGGGGGAGCCGTTGAGGGACAGGGGTGATCATGAGCTTGCGCGACAATTGGCTGCGAGTATTAAGAGGGTTGCTGTTGATATGAGGGAAGGGGGGAGGAAATATAGCTATGAGGAGTGGGTTGAGTTTACTAGGCTGATTCGGTTTAGTAGTGAGGGTGTGGATGGGGATCATGTTGGGGAGGGCGAAGGAGAGAATGGGAAGGCGGGTGGCGAGTTGGGGTTGACGGAGTGGGATTGGATTGGGTGAGTTTTTTCTTTTCTCTTATTCTCTTTTCTCTTTTTTTGACCCTTCCGAGTATTTTGCTCGACTCTACGGACGCTTGCTGATGATGATGTCTCAACAGAGAAGATAGTCCAATGTTGGCCGAAGTAGGAGAAAGTGAATGGGTCCTCGAGAGACTGTGTGAGAGTCTAGACCGATATACCAGAATTCAAGGCCGAAAGGTTTGCTCCCCTTCTTTCTCTTTACTTTCCCTATCCTCCCCTTCCCACCTCCCTACCGAATCACATTTTAACAAAAAACCAAGGCCAAACTAGCACTCGCCGCTCTAGAAGAACACAACCACCACGCTAAACATCATCACCCCCTTTCCTCTCTTGAACGTAAACATACCTTCGAACCCCTCCATCCTTCGAGACATAATCATCCTGGTTATCCTGCTCATCCGGGGAAGAGGGTGGGCTATGGACATGAACATCATGGGTTGCTTCCTCCACCTTCTGATGGGGCTGTCGTTGTTGAATATGAGGATGGTGAAACTGGAGGTAGGGATGTGGGGAATGAAAAAGAAGATGAGGCTGGGGAGTTGAGAAAAGAGAAGGGTAGGGCGGTCGGGTTGGATAAAGAGGATGCTGATGGGGATGAAATAGATGAAGGGGTGATAAATAAGGAAGAGAGGCTGAAAGAGGAGATGGATGAGTGTGTTGAGAGGGAATTGGGGGATCGGTTGAACTTTAATCGGGATCCTGGTGAGCGGAGGGAGATTGGGGATTGGGTGAGGGGGGTTGGGAAGAAAGGGGAGAGTAGTGAGGCGTTATGATAGTTGGATGGGTATTGATTTGGATATAGGTTGGCCGCGGGTTGGATATGGGCATGGGTTTGGAGTTTGGGGTTGGGAATAAGGATTTCTTGAGTTTAGATACCTTTTGTTTGTTGAAAGTCGGTGTGGATTTGCTTTGAGGTTGTACGTTTTATATGGGTTATGGTTACAGTATAGTAATGAAGGAATGACATATACTCCTTATTCCTGCTAGGTTTGAAAGTAGATGTATAGGCGGTTATGCAGTTGGGTTGATATACCTAAACAGTACTTATTCATACCTCTCAAACTTGGAAAGGATAAGAGGTTCGGTTATTGTTCTTGGAGCAGTTGCTTTCATTTTTCCAGCTTCTGTTGAAATTGAGTTCACAAATATAAGTGCAAGTCAGTTGTTTTACCAGATCTCGATTGAATTCTAATTACATTCTCTACATTTATAACAATTAATAAAACCACTTCTCGACACCGAGAAAAAAAAAGAAACAGCTCCTCCAACGAAAACAGCTCCTCAACCGTACATTCTCTAGCCAAGGCAACGAGAAGAACACAACTCCATTCCTGAGAATTGACTACGTACCGCAGCAGAGGTCACCCAAAGAGGCAAACACAAAGCCACAGCCGCGAGATTCGAGAAGGAAGGAATTGGTCTAATCGCGCCTGTTCTTGATACGTACCACAGCCAGGTCCACCCAAAGAGGCGAACGCAAAGCCATAGTCGCGAGATTCGAGAAGATGTGACTAGAGATGTAGGAGAGGGCTTTACAAATACCATTTCGCGACAAAGGAAAAAAGGAAAAAAAGGAAAAATACAGGATGTCGATATTTTGGTGGATCACCAAAGGTGAGAGCCAACCCATTGCCATCCCTTGGACAGCCAACAAACCAAATACATGCCCGAACAACTCTCTGGAGTAATGAACTCCGTGGAGACATCTGGTCCGATGCTAACCATATCCATACAGACCGGAGCCAAGACACTTTGCAAGCGAGCGAAGGCATCAACCGAGGGAGACAAAACGACTGGCGCGGGAGCGATTTCGGTGGGTGAGAAGAAAGAAAGGATGGTTTCGTAAATGGCGTGTCCCGATGGAAGACCGAAAGAAGCGAGGAAACCAGTCATCAGGGCGAGAAGGACGAGGAAACCAAAGCGAGACCAGAGCAAGTCGAAGGAGGAATTGAAGGTATAGAGTGGTGCTTTTAGCTTGCGGCATTCCTCCAGCAAATATACCTTGGAGATGGCGTTGTCATGTTGTGTTTGAAGGGCTGCGAAGTCCGAGTTGTGCTGGGTGATGTTTTCCTCGTGCTTCTTCTTCAGGCCCGCGACTAATTCATGATGTTCATTTTCCATCTTTGTAATTTGGGACGCGTGCTCCTCATCGTTCTTCGTGATGGTATCTTGCAACTTCGTTAACTCTTCGTTGAGAGAATTTAGGGCTGTGACAGCTGCATCCTTTTCCTTCTCGAGGCTCGCAAATCTTTCCATCAAACCATTGTAATCCTTGACCTTCTGTTCAATTTCGGAATCTTTGGTGGTAACGGTGGTCGTAAGTTGGGTTTGAAGCGAGTCTCGATCGGCTGTGACTTCCTCGTGAACCTTCTGGAGTTTCTCAACAACGGCATTGTGTGCTTTTTCGTTCTCTTGAAGTTGAACTGCGTGGCTTTCAGCTTCAGCGATGATGGCATTTTGTGACGCTGTTAGCTTTGCTTGTCCCGCCTCGCTAGTAAGGACGAGTTCATCATATTTCTCCTGCAGACCCATATGATTTTGTTCTAGACGCGAGAATTGGTCAACGACACCATTATATTTCTCGGTAGCGGTGAACAGTTCTCCCTCCAAAGCATGCCCCCACATGGTGGTTTCATTGCATTGGTTGGTGAGGTCTGCGATGGCAGAAGCGTGTTCATCGTCGTTGATTTCGATCTCGGAACGGACTTGAGATAGTTCATCTTCAAAGTTGGTGCAGGTTACTTGCAGCTTATCGTACTTTGCTCCAAATGCAGCGATGACCCAAGCTTGCTTCTCGATCGTGGATTGAGCAGTTGCAAGCTCGTTCTTCAGTTTGACGCTAGAATCCGAGTTGGTGGTGAGTGTGTTGATTTTTGTTTCGAGGCTCGCGATTTGTTCATTCTTTCTTTCGAGGCACTTTGCGTGCTCAGCTTCCGCAGACTTTTGTTTGAGAAATTTGGCATCATTCTGCTTCAAGATCGTTACTTTGGACATGATCTCTCGCTCAAGTTCCATTCTGATCTGTTCCTTTTCGCCAACAAGCGCTACCAAGCCTTGAGCGCGGCGTCGCTCTTCCTCCAGTTCTGTTTCCAAGAGGGCGACTCTTGGGTCGGGCTCTTGCATACCGCGCCGTTGGGGGCGTGGATTTTGGGGTCGATTTTGATTCCCGCCGAAGTGACCTCCTCTTTGTGGGCCGTTGTTGGAGTTGCCGCGGGGGAATTGGGGTGCGAAGCCACCTCGGGCATTCTCGCCCCATTGTTGGTTTTGCATTTTGATGGTCGGTGGGGTGTCGCGAGTGATGTTTTGTGGTGGAGGAGGTGAGGTTGCGGTTGCGGGTGAGGTGTGTGGGTGTCGTTGTTGGAGGAAAGAAAAAAAGGTTGGAAGGTTGAAGGTCGCCAGACCTTTATAGGCAGAGAAAATTCTTAAGCGAGAGCACGGATGGAGCTATGACAGTGGCTTAGCTGCTGCGGTTGCAAAGAGTGGTAAATTAAAAGTTGGAAGGTGAAGGTGAAGGTGAATTGAGAAAATTCATGATTTTGGTCACCTGATATCATTTTCGACGAAAGTGAGGGCATTTATCTCAACTTTGCTTGATTTACTTAGTTATCTCTTCTTTCTTCAAGGAGTATTATTCTTATTTGTGTTTACTGGAGCCTGGTTTCCAATTTCAATTCATGCTTTTCATAAGCTGTCGAAAGAGCTTCAAGTTAATATCATTGTTTAATTATAATAGAATAGAATAATTGATCCTAACTAGTTACGCAAACCAGATTTTCTGTAATACTCTCCACTTAGACTCCAAGTAAATTCCGTTTAATCTATTATCTCTTTCTTCGGAGAAAAATCATATCTTCAGCTGTCTTTACTAAAGGTAGATATCAAGCTCGATTCTATACTTTGTAATAGTCTATAAGAGAATAATCAGTTGATATTTTTCCTCGCTCTATTCAAAAGAAGAGAATATAGTTCAAGTATTTACTAAAAGATCATAAAAAAATTACAGCTTTTACTAAAACTTCTCATTTATTGAATTTAGTCTATTATCTCTTATGTCTTAGAGAATTATAAATAATTAATATTTTATAGAAGTAAACTAATTCTATCTTTTTGAAATACTATAGTAAATACTTTTAAATACTATTATTCTTCTATTAGGGCCTGTTTGGCTCATACCAATTATCTGATATCTCTAATTATCCTTACTAAAAATTGAATAAATAATATTAAGATAATTATAATTATTAGATAATTACAGTTATCTAAATCGTTTTGTCGGTATATTCAAGAGTGAATCGCACTTCACGTAACTTTCTCGCTTAAGGTCTATTTAACTAAACTGAGTAGCTAGCTTTACTTGGTATACACGAACGATAATATACTCTTTTTACATCACGCTAATGACCACCAAGTTATACCAACACTGATCAGTGTTGCGCGCACAGATCAGATAACTTAGTTTACGTATCGCGGTCCTCAGGATCGTAGCTTACGAGATCAAGGGTTGGGCAAAGTAGACTCCTCTCTCAGAGAGATCCTTCTACTGGTTACACCCAAACAGTACGATAAGTACTGTACACACAAAATCACTATTGCAACCTCTTCGAATTGCAATACCACCAACCCTTAACCTTACAAACGCTCCTGGATCGTCTGGAGAGACTATTGCACGATACGGCACTCAACGTATCGAGATAATTCACCCGATTTTTGGTGACTTACACCAAAATGGACGGTCGGTTTGCGACGTACCATTCACCTAGAAGTACAAGATATCGTCTATCACTTCAAGCACCGACAACTTCTTCGACACTCTCGAGACTTTCGATACCATCAACACCATGGCACCACCGGAATGGGTTGAAGACAAGGAGGCCACGGCCTTTATAGATGAGAAGCTAAAGGATAATAGGTTCTTTGAATAGAGCATTCTTATTAGTCGAGGACACGGAATGGAGGGCTGTGATTAGTTGGATGTAAGAGTTTTTGATTTAGTGAATAAGCTTGCTTTCGAGCTCGCTTTTGAGTGGCTCGCTAAGCGAGATTGCGGATACATCCTTCCACAGATGTATAAATAGCCAGGGAAGAGCTTCTCTCTTCCCTCCTTCCTTGCGGACAATCTATTCTTTGATCCCCACCATAACATTGGACCAGATAGGATTTTTAGGAATTTTTAAGTAATAACTTCCACCGATTTAAAGAAGTGCCAGTGTCGGTATATAGATATCTCGCTTATAGTAGTAATCTGAAATCTTAGTAGTAGTAGTAAAAGATATTTAAGAAATTATTAAATTATCGTCTTTTTAACGATAATTAGATAATTACCTTTTTTCTAATAGAGATAATATTTTATATAAATATCTAATAATTCAACTAAATATCTCGTTATTTACTAAGTACGAGCTAAACGATTTAGATAATTATAATTATCTTAATATTATTTATTTCCTTTTTTAGTAAGAATAATTAGAGATATCTAATAATTAATATAAGCTAAATAGGCTCTTAGCTCGTCCTTAGTAAATAATAAGATATTTAATTAAATTATTAGATATTTATATAAAACATTATCTCTGTTAGAAAAAAGCAACTATCCGATTATAGTTAGTTACGATTTAAGTTTTAAATAGATGATTTAGTTTAGTTCAACTTATTATATAAAATATCCGTATATAAGAATAGTAAAAATTAAGAAATTCTTCTATTCGTTCTTAGAACTATTAGAAGAGTGTAAGAGTTTTTGATTTAGTGAATAGGCTCGCTTAAGTGGCTCGCTAAGCGAGATTGCGGATGTATCCTTCTATAGATACATAAATAGCCAAGGCGTACGAAGAGCCTCTCTCTTCCCTCCTCGCGAACAATCTATTCTTTGATCTCCACCATAATAGGGAATCGGGCGTGTCTGCTATCCTAGGTATAATATCTTAAGTATTAATAGCCTTAAAAGTCAAAGGTCAAGATGCGTATATATAGCGGTGGGTAAAACTTTTTATTACCAGGCTAAAAAAATTAAACTGCCTAATTGAGCGTGTTGTTTACACCAAAAACTAGGGCGGTAGATATCAAAGTACTAAGCGAGGGGGGGGGCGTCGATTTACCCTGTCCCGAAGGTCTAGCATAACCTAGAAGGTTCTATAAAATAAATTAAAAGACATTACTGCCCTCAACGATTCTTAAACATTACACTCAGTATCTATGTTCTTTTCCTGTCCTGTGTGATGACTCTTCATGAGTACATTATCCTATTATATCGCAAGTGTAAACAAATTCCAAAATAAGGGAATTCCCAAGTAAACAAAGTCCACATCCCAAGGATGCAAGATATCCCCCTTACCTTGTTCCCCGAAGTCAGATTCGTTGCCAGAATCGTCGCTTGCAGAAAAGAATATGCTTTGGTTGTGAGTTATCGCCTTCGAGGAAGTGAAGTTTATGCCGGGGGTATGGAAGGCTTTGCGAGCTTGAATCGGCGGGAGACGTTCGCGAGTATCGTAACTCTTGAAAGGCGTGGAAATTTGGTAAGGAGAAGTAACCTTCTTGTTTAGCAGAGGTTCAAAGTCATCCTCCTTCTCGGTCGGTTTTGCTGGAGTTGGTTTCTTGCTTGTTTACTCTACCAGGTTGGGTTTCCAGATCAAATCCTCAAAAAGCTCCCTGAACCGACGGAATACAGCATCCAAGCTGACTGCTTTCTCCTCTCTCTTCGCTTAAACCGAAATTGTTTGCTTTGCAAGCCACGTATCTCATCCTGGTTTTGGTTTTGGTTTTTAAAGGAGGTTGAGACCAGGTTATCGACTTTCGTATACGCGAACGAGGAACCATGATGCAGGGTTTCACGAAGAGCTCAATAAAGAGATCAAGACTTGTCGGTTCGGGCGAAGAGAGGCGGGTTTGTTGCTCGTCGTTGTGCCCATGAAGTCAAAACGGCAAACGCAGCGGAAGCGTAGAATTTCCCGGTGCCTATTCCAGGCTGATACTGAGGTACCAAAGAAAAACAGACCCCGAATTCAGATCACAGCAAGGTATTGCTACCAAATGTCAGAGACAAGATGTGCAATAAGAACTGAATTCAAGATATTCTATTAAAGAATAGCCTAGGAGGAGTATATATAGGCTCTCAGGGTTATATACCACAGACTGTCTAGTATAACCTAGAAAATATATCTCTAAAATATTAGGTAGTAACTATATTACCCTGGTTTCTAGACCTGTTAAATTTTTAGTTAAGAACAAGGCTATTCTAGTCGTAGAAGAGAGATATCTAAGTCAGAAACTCACTATCTCTTTACTTATCTATTCCTTTCCTCACTTCTCGAGAACTTCGGAGTTACAGTCCTAGTATTCACTCCTCTTTTCGTTTACTTTACTCTAAGAATCTCCCGCTTCGCCTCTACCTCTCAGCGCTGAGGGACATACCTTCCCATCGACTTGTAAAGGCATTATAGTTCTAGAGGCGAATTAGCTAGAATGACTAGAATATAATATGCTTTTGCTACCGTTCGCCGAATCGTCTCCTATAAGGGTCGAATCGTTCGCAATAGTATCTTGATGCTCTTGTTGCTCATTTTGTGGCGATAGCGTACGCGAGGCTTTGCCTCCTTGCGGCGACGTCTCTTTACGGTAGAATTATAGAGTACCATATCGTGGTGGTGGTGGTGGTGTTTTGGCAGGAATGAATGGAATGGATAGAACGCCAACACTTCAGACTCGGCATCTTGACGTACCGGCCTTAATTCACTGAAAATTAGTTCTAGTAAAAACGGTGAATGTTTTTTGACGGATATACATACCTTTCTTTACTGACAGGAATGCCCCTCTTTTTAAGAGGTTCAGAAACAAGGGCAATACTATTACTACCTATTATTTTAGGGGTATATTAGGTAGTTACGATGAGTTAAGAGGCAGAATAATCAATTACCGTTCTTCTATCTAGATATAGAAAACTTGGAAAAGAAAAGAATTGTCATGTTTTAATCCGCTCTGCCTAGACACCCCGCCTTTCTACGCCTTTTCTTGCTTTCTATCACATGCCCTCCTTTATAATTAATTACCTTTTAAATTTCTTGATCAACCTCTTCTCTCCTAGCCTACCATCCCCTGCTTACCGACACCCTTCGTTATCAACAAGTCTTGATCTCTTTATTGCGCTCTCTTTATTGCGCTCTTCGAGAACTTTCATAATGGCGGATTATGAAAAAGCAGTCGCCGAACGTTACGAACGGAAAAAGAAGCCGCGGAACGTCAGTGAAGAATAAAGCTGAGACAGAGCAACTCTTTCAACGGAGATACTTGGAGAGTGTAGCAAGTGCTTGTGACTCCGAGTGGGAAAGAAGACAAATCAAGTGAAGAGCTAAGAAGGATAGTTGAGAAGAAGCAAAAGTGAACTTCGTCATATGCTTCTTCCACTCCGAAACAACCGATTTCTCTGCGACTTTCCGTCTCAAAAACAACTTTCTCAAGAACCACTTCTTCAAAGCTGACTTCTTCGCCTCCACGATCGAGATTAAGACCACAACCATGGAACGAATTCCTTGCAAATGAACCAGCTTCGTTATACGGTTCTTCTTCTTCGTCATCTTCGCAACGATCAAGACCTACCTAGATTGAGCAAACCAAGAGAAGCGGATGAAGATACCTTGAAAAGCCAGAAACCGACTTACGAGACTGTGAAAAGAATTACTGCTCCTTACCGACTTTCCTACACCTCTCTAGAGTTACAAGACTGGCAAAAGTCTCCTACTGACTCAATCTTGTGCACTGCACAATAACAAAGCAACTTCTCGCTCCAGTGGCATACGCTGGTATGTCACGCACAGCATCCTCACGTACGGCAAGAACCACCCTTCCTCGAAACCAATTACCCACAGCTAATATGAGAAGGAAGAGGACTTGGGATAATGGGATTTCAGACATTGTTTACTCGGAATTCGCTTATACAAATAAAGTTTTGTTTACACCCGAAAAGCACTTATGAAGAGTCAACCCAGATAATCGCTATAGGCGGTGATGTCTTCTTTTTTGGAGGCAATTGTTACGGAGCGTTTTAGGTTATGCTGGACATTCCGTAGTACTTGACCCTAGGAGCCTATATATACCGGAGTAAATCGAGAAAAGAGCAGAGAAAGATGCGCTTAGAATATGGGATAGGATCTGGGAAATGATTATAAGCATTGTAAATTTAGTGCTCGTGTTTATTTGACTGAACCGCCCGAGATATAGGTCGGAAGTAAATGTAAGTGCTTGCTGTATTCCACTGAGAGAAATTGAGATATTTTGCTTTTTAGAAATGTCACCGGAAACAATTCCTTATCAAGGCAGCGAGTGCTGACTCTTCCAAAGCTTCTTGGGATAATACACTTTACATGGCACTCACTCACTGGTGCGTTGAGGTATCGAGGTATCGCAAGTGTGGAGGCATCACCAGGCTCGAGGTCAAAATGTTGTTCAGGTGAGGGGCGACCTGTGTTGTGGTAGACGAGGAGTGTTGAGTGCCATCGAGCCAGGGTGTCAGGTCGAGATCAAGGTGTTGGCTAAGAGGGAAGGAGCACAAGGTGTCGTCGCGAGTGTTGTTGTCCAGGTCTTCGGATCTCTCCTTCCCTCTCACCTCAACGACCAGCAAGCACGGTCTAGGCCCCAGAATTTCTTAAGTATAACCCCCCCCCTTGTCGTTCCATATATATGGTTTCTCGTTGTCAACAATGAATCGCGGGGGGAACAATGACTAAACCTCGTCGAAATCTCGCTGTGAATTCTCAAAGGGTAAACCCCTGGTCTACGAATATGGTACTTGTTCCTGTTTGTTCGTGGTTCGAGACTCGAGGCTTAATCAGCTCTTTCTTGTATTTAGGTAGTCAAGAAGTGCGAGAGAGAAGTTCTCGGCATAAAATAGAATGGAAAACAGAGCTGGGCTGCCACTTCAAATAACCTCTTCAAGCAGACTCCTGTGGTTGTGGCCTCTTGAACTTTTGACTTGAGTTAGTCTTACTTGGCTTCTTTAAATGTCAAAAAGGCAAAGGTAGCATGCTTCTAATTCCAAGCTGAAATGCTAGTGCTCGTTGGCAGAGATATAATGGGTAATGTTTAGGTTGAGCTTCTCTGCTTTTTGCCTTGCTCTATTTGCAGGTAACCTACCAATAGCTCTTGGTATTTTTCTTCTGCTTCACACGAAAATAGGTAACCATTGGATAAATTTCATCTCGCGTGGATTGTCACATAACTTTTTAACAATCAATACCGTTATCTCCGAATAGTTCTCAAGTAAGTTAATTACTCTAAATACTTTCAAATAGTTATTTTGAATAAAGGTCCTTTGGACAAGTACTCACCCGTCAATTGCTCAAATGATAAGGTCAAATACCCGGAATTACTCTCACGTAGGTACTTCCACGTATCTAATTGAGAGTTTAGTCGACAATCCAACTCCCAAATTGTGTTTTCTACAAAAGTTCCGAAGCAAGCCCGTTGTGGTACCAAGTTTTCGTTGGTTTTTGAACACAAGATCAGATTTTGATGGACATACAGCGAAAATTCATGAGCTTCAATCTCATGAATCATGTTGAGGTGTACATGATGAGCCCTCCTAAACACAGTCATATTCCAAAAAGCAAACAAATGAAGAGCTATGCTATAAAATGCAAGACTTCACACCTTCTGCTAGTAAAAATAAACTTCTTCCAAAAACCAAAAAGCCCACAAGTAAATCTGTAAATTACAAGTTCAGCGAAAAGTACCCATCTACATACTTACCCAACCACCAAAATGTCAGAAAAATCAAAGGATGAACACCAGGACTCGGGTACTGGTTTCATACCCATAGGTTATGTGCATGATGAGGAACTGGTGGAAACTCTAAGATCGATGCGGGAAAAAGCACTGAAACCCTAGTGAATGAGGGGGTAATTATTGAAGGAAACAGCGAGAAACAATCTGAAGAGATCATCATAGGTTATGTGAGCAGTGAGATTGGAGGAGCGAGTACTACCTCCAAAACAAGCGAGAGAGAGAAGGACCAGGATGCTTCAAAATCGGGAGTTATTACCATCGGTTATGTCAACGAGGGAAGTAACCAAAAGGGTGATAGCGGGAAGTGATGTGGTTGACTGACCTTAGTTGTGGCGAATTGCTCGAAGTGGGGAGAGGGGACGGCGGAAGGAGCAATTTACCTGATTGGTAGTGCGCTTGTCTTGCTAAATTGATAAGTGTATACTATTGGGGTCTGTAAAAATTATTGAGGCAATTATGGCTGTGCAAGACACACTCAAGAAAATCATCTTATGGGTTTGTACAAGTAAATTGATTGTCCAAGATACATAGCAAGATTCCAATACTCGTTAGAAACAGAAACTATACCAACATTCATTTTCGAAAGCGTCATAAATCCATCCAACCTCATAAATTTCTTCATTCATATCCCCGCCCCATCTCAATCGTTATGTTGCGTCAAAGTAGCCAACGGTTTACTCTTAGTAATAGGCTCCCCAGTAGTCTGAAACGCCGGGTCTTGCAAAACACTCATAATCACGTCCCCAAAAATATCCTTCTTCTCCTCCGGGAACTGATCCCTCCTCTGTTTCGCAAGCTCCAAAGACCTCTCAATCGCGAATCCAATCCTCTTCCCGTCCGTCAACCCCGATTTCTGAGGCCAGATCTTTAACAAAGACGCAGCTCTCTGTCTCATGGCATCATTCCCTGCTGTGATACCAATCAAAGACAAGGAATTTATCGAACCATCGTAGAATACCGTGAATCGAGGTCGCTCGTCTTTGGCTATAATCTCTACGGCCATGCTTTCGAATATATTGAGAATTTCTCCAAAGTACTTTGTTCGGGTTTCGGCGTCCATTTGAATCTTGCGTACGGTTTCACCAGCCAACATCTTTGGATCCGGTATGAGCAGATCGAAGAATTTGACCTTGAACATCAGGATTTGGTGTTGGTGACAGAGTATATCGTCCATTTCGTCGCGGGAAGTCTTCGCCAGCTTCTTGGTCTGTACAAAGCGTCTAAATGCCCATGTCCAACGATCCAACTCGGATTGTATGATTTCTATTTCTTTTTCGAGATCAGGGGGGAGTTCCCATCTGCAGGACCTCGGAGTCAGTTTACTTCTTTGGGAATATTTGAGGAGTAGAAGGAGTAAGAGCCTCAAGGAAAGTTTAAGAATAAGGAATGTCTCAGCTCTGGTTTTTACCGAAAGAAGAAATTCACTCAGAGAAGCTGGGTACTCACGGAAGACCTGTGTTATGCCATTGGCGGAGGATCAAGTCTCGGATCTGGAAAGTCCAGTTGACGAGTTTGTTGGAGGTGATGGAGGCTTGAAGTGTGCTTGTAAATTTTGCAGGCATGGTTGGCGTTTTCCCACATCGCTCCTCTGGTGTAGTCGTAATGAAATCCGGTGCTCGATTATAGCCATCTGCACCACAAAGTGCCAAGTCTGTTCCAACGAATAACGCGAGAAGATTGCGGTCAATCTCTTTTCGTTTGCGGGGAGCTTTGGAGACTGGTTGGGCTTTCAGTTCGGGGTAAAATTGTTTTAGGATTTGGAGACCAGCTTTGGCATGTTTTGCTGCTGTCTGGAAATCGCCTCGCGTAGTCTCGATGCTATAGAAGATCATGCAGCAGATTAATATCATTTCCACCGGTGGATTCGTTTCGTTGACCATCAGTTTTCGTACTTGTTGCAGGGCTTTGTTGTATTGTTGCAAGGAATTGTTGTCATATAGGGCCTGGTTAAAGGTTCTGTTGCGATGGAATGCACTGAGAGCCAACACAGCGTGCCGTACTACGGGCTCTTCCTGGCTGTATGAGATGACGGTCTTTCCCCAGAAGTCGAGATGCCTATGTCCACCGAGATCATGAAGGGTTTCACAGCGGAAGTAATAAAAATGGAGCTTTTCTTCATCGTTTCCGGGAAGTTGGAAGGGGATACCCGTATTGACAGGCGAAAGAGCTTGCAACTCTCTCTGATAATCGTGTATTTCTTCTTCTGCCTTCTTCTCTTCGGGGGTCCTGGTACTTTCTGTCAGAACTGAAGCTCTTATACTTTACATAGAACAGGGATAGTTACCTTTTGGATGTTGGACGGGGTTTTCTCTGGGTACGTAAAGCCTGGGCTTCTATCTTTCGTTTGAGTCCCGGAGGAACATAACCAGCAACAGTCTCAGACGGCTGCCCGGATTCGTTCGGTCTCATAGAAAAGGTAAGAAAGGAACCGGTCCCATGAGAACTATCGGCATCTGGATCATAAGCGCATTCTAAGCCACTCTTGACGCATCGAGCACACAGCGGGCGTTCTTCCCCGCATTTTATCCGTCTCAGCCTACGACGCGATAGATGGTAAGCCTCTTGTTCGTGAACTGCAAAGCCATAGCGGGAGCTAGCTCACCTGCAATTCTTGCATCCAGTCTTTGACCGAGGCGTCGACTTTCGCTTTCCAGCATTCTCCTCCATGGTTGCGAACATCAGAGAAAACCGTTACCCTCGGCTTTTCTCCTCATGGGATCATGCTAGTGTTATATGCGGATGGGTTTCTGTATTGGCAAGCCCTATCGGGGTGGATCCCCTAGCTTGGCAGCAGTGGTGCTTCAAAGTTCGATGGTGGCCCCTGAGCCCCTATTTGCCGAATGGAAGCTCTTACCGCCGTCCTAATATTGAAGAAGAACTGGCCCCCAATACGCGTAACATCTACAGCATATGGCTCGCGCGGCCGGCGTAAAAGTGGCAGGATAAGCCTAGAAATATGATTTTGATAACTCTGGCGATGTCTAATCGGAAACTAGGCTAATTATGTAAAGAAGGCCGCTCAGCCTCGAAAACTGGGGGCGAGCAGATGTGCCAGAAAAGGTGGGTGAGGAGTGGGAGCGAGTGGTGTGATATTACCGCAGATCCGGCGCCAAGTTTGAGTCGGGCGGGATAGCACGTATAGCGAATCCAATGGGAGGCTTTGAATCGTATTAGCTGCGTGGCATCAGTGTCACAGTCGCAGCGCACTTTTTTTTTCGCCTGGAACTTATGTGAGATGAGTCAGCTGGCAACGGGAGTTGCCGCACGGATATGAGGCAGTTCGTGACGGCTTTTACTATTTTCCGTGGTTATAGATCGCCAATAGTACTTATAATTCTACCCCCTCCCAACAATGTCCACGTAAGACCTATTGCGGTCGTTGCCCATATGTCCATTGAAAACCATACACTTTCTCGGTCCAATTTTCGGCCCCTTCATCTCTTCTTTCACAGCAATCACGAAATCCTCGAATTCGCCGTTGCTAGTCAAGCCCTTTTCATTGTAGAGCTGAAACGAGAACCCATCATATTGTTGGAATTGCAATAAGCGTTGCACCCACCACTCTACCTCGTCTGCATGGACATCGAAATTTGTGTGGAATGGCGACTGCGGTCCATAAAAGAACTTGTTTGGGTAAAGATACTCCTTCGGACAATTTTCTAAGGATATGTTAGTATCTTGAGGCTGGCAAGGTCTAGTAATTTTAGCATGTAGGGTAAGGTACGCTTTGTTGGTTCCTCCATCGCGATCTCAAGTCTTGGTTCTCGTTTATATTCCAAGCTTGAGATGCCAATATCCCAGCTTCTGCCACCTCGTCCAACCTGATATCTTTCGTGAAGCCTATCTCGGTTATGGTCATAATAGCAACCGGAATAGTAGAAATAGACGGGTAATTTCAGAAGATCAGTTGGGTCTTCATCATTATATCTATCCGAAGGATACATAGCAAGCTAGAAGGAATGTCTGTTAGCGAAGCATGGGCAAAATGTGGAGTCCATAGAACCTAGGAGAGATGAAAGAACGAGTAGGGGAGTGACATACACTTCGTCTCCTCCACGGAACACTGAAATAATTCATGATAGCAGTCCAGGACCGAGCGAATTCCGGCTTCTGGTAATTATATTCGTATGTATATACCAAGTCCAAAGGAATGGCCAATTTCAAGTGCTGGATAGAGGATCTCTGGGGTTCGCTGAGGCCAAACAAGAATGACTCCGCTGTCTGCAAATTGTCGAACTGCAAAGCATTCTCAGAAAAGAGTGTTCCTTTGCTTTTTGGCAATTCTAAGAGAATTTGTTTGCAGACAAGATTGATGGCAGGACACCAAGGGTGTTTACTGGGACCAGAATTGAGACATTCGATGTGATCGCCCATAGCAGCTGGACATGCGGAGCTTGAACTGCCATTGTGTGATCGGCAAGCATGATACTGATAGCGAATTGGTCTCTGTCTCGATGTTGGCGAGACGTTTTCCTCAATTTCCCCAGATTCCTGCGTCCCTTCGGTTTCCTGGGTTTCTGCAGTTTCGGTCTCCCCATCTGCGTCTTGAATTTTTGAGATGTGAAATATATTTGCAGTCACAACCTCTTCCCAAATATTGTCCCGAATTTCCCGAGGAAGACTGAGTAGACGTGAGTTTTGTACTCCGCATACAAGTTGACGACGAGCAGATGCGCATTTCTCAAGATAAGCGTGTTGACGAGGAAATGTTTCCCGCAAGAATTGCTCAAACCCACCAAGAAGAGCTTCTTCTTTATTGAGCAGTTCGGCGACATCGGCATAGATTTGAAAGAAAGGTCTTGGTTGTTTCTCATAATCCTTGAGGATGTCAAGGAATTCGAGTGCGACAAAATACCAACTCTGCATACGCTTCGCTCCAGGATTTCTCAATAGCTATGGAGAGTTAGCTCGTTTGTTGTTCATCGAATAGACACACTACCTTGAGGCCCGCCAGATAATTCTGAATTGCGGTATCTTGCTCCATTGTCTCCATGCCTTGGAAATGATGTGGTGGTAGTGACGGCAGTGTCTTGTGATGGGTTGTTCGAAATGATATCCTACAAAGTAGGTATGTAGTTGATTTAAGACTTGTCGTGTTGTACTTATACCAAAATCCACTGATGGCGGGGGGCGGCACAGCAGCACTACAGATGCGGGAAGCAACAAAGTGGGTCTTTCTGCCTGCAGTTATGGATCTGACTTGCTTGATTGGGAATGGAAGACGCGAACATCAACCTGGGGAGTCATTGAGAAGCTTGCATTATTTAGGCAGGCTGCACCGCTATTTCGTATCTTGCCGAATCTTGTCCTTCAAGATAAGCCCGGGACCAAATCATTTAGCTCTCATTCTATTACCATGTCAGAGTTGGATTGACTTGAAACCCTTTAGAGGAGTTTACAAGGGACCTAGTCTTTTAAGAGTTTCTTATGGTCATTCGCTTCGAGTACCTAAACCTTTAGAAGAATAAAAGTAAGAACAATGATTTCCGACAGCCATAGTTTCTAGACTTCTAGTTCGTGAATTCCTTCGTTTAAAATGGCTTTTCAAATTTTTATAAGAATAAGGTTAAGAAGAATGAATCACGACGGCTAACAAATTTGAAATATTGTAACTTCGTTTATGCAAATTCCTTCTCTGAGACCTTTGAGAAATAAAATCGCATGCAAATACATCAGACGAAAATCAATGGCGGAAACAGCATAATCTGCTGCTTAAAGATTAAAATGTTGTTCAGGGGTAAAGAAACAAGAGTTAGATGGCCATGTGTCTCTGAACTTGGAAGGTCGAGAAAAACTCAACAGGAGTCACTGGGAATTGTAGCAATATTCTGAGTTCTGCGGACACTAGTCCGTTCTTTTTTTGGTTCTACTCAAGGAACAGAGAATAATTGAAGTCAGATGAGTAGGGGAGAAGTTCAAGTGAGACTCGTGCAAACTCAGTTAACGATTTCACACAAATAAAAGGGACGGATTTACGTCAAAACACGTATCCTATTTGGGCATATGTGAGTTGCTAGATCCTTGCTAGAAACCGATACTTTACAATCATAGAATGTAATTCATACACCAAAACATAAAATTAACAGAGACAACCACCCGTGATCCCCCCGAACGCCATTACTGAAGCAGAATCATCGTAAAACAAGGCTGGGAAATATCCTCCGGCCTGCAACATTTACCTGGTATTCGTAGATCCCATCTTCCGCACCAATATACCTGGTAGTGTTAGCAAAATATAAACAGGTAAGAAGTAGTTACTTACAAGGTTCTTCCATCTTCACTCCATGTACAACCCATTGTTTCTACAGCACCCGGCCGTGATCGTCGTAAAGTACTTGCACTCTCATCACGAGTCCCAAGGGCAAGATCACCCAGAGGTCGGTAGGGTTGCCTCAACCTATTTGCGAAATCTCGTCGATCATCATCCTCTATTTCAATACGTACTCGAGCAGCCCTATCAAGCGGAGGTTCCAGAGGCAATCTAGTTCGATAGAGAGCATCAAGCTCAGGCCATGCCCCGGTAGCTGAATCCGATCCTGTCGCCTCCAGACTCTGCCCGATCAAAGAAAGCCGCTCAGAAGGGGTACCATCACCATCAGCCGCCACACTAGGTTCTGATGAATCTCGTGCCGTGGAACTTTCACCAGCGGTAAGTCGAAGAAGACCGGACCTTCGTGGTTCTATTTCAAAGTCCAGGTGAACCCTCCTTTCACGATCATTGTTACGGTCGTTTATGTAGGACCTGATCGATGTCGTTGAGCGATCCGGATTGATAAACTCTCGAAGAGCAGGTGGTAGAGTTGCGGCCGATATTCGACGTTCAACACTTCTCGTCCGGCCGGCCACATTAGATGTAGATGATCTGTCATCGCTCCAATGGCCCATTCTTGGTAAATTAGAGGTATCTGCTGGAGTTTCACGCCCGGTATGTGGTGTGTTTGCAGCGTCCCTCAATCGTCGGGCTATTCTATGAGCTGATAATACTTCGAGCTCTTCCGTTGTAAGAGGGGCTTGATGTCGATCGAGCATTTCTCTGGTCAAGTAATGTCGAAGATTTCGTCGCTCCAAATCTGAGCCGAGATAGTCTGGAGTTGTACTGGTTGTAGATGGCGGCTCCGCGCGAAAATTCCGTAACCGTGGGTCTATCACGCTGTCGCCACGTCTCTCTGACACAATCACTCTCTCCATTCCCTCCGAATGGGAGTCTAACTCAATCAGCTGTTGAGAACGGCATAAATTTCGCACATCAGCAACCCCAACCCTGCCAGTTGTCTCGGTCCAGGCGAGGAGATCAAAAGGGCCCGGTGAGAATTGAATTGCTCGAACGGCTCCGTGGCCAGCTTCTATACCTGGTCTCGATGATGTGAAAACTGCTAACAATGAACTTTCGTCCTCTTTGGCGATCGTGGCCGTTTCGAAGATAGAAATTACGCCGTATTGCGTTGCGACGGCTAAATATTTCCCAGAAGCCGAAAATGACGACGCAAAACTTCCACGCATGTCTCCTCTATCAGCTTGTCTTTGACCAGTCAATTGAACCCTACCCCTTAAAGCCCATTCATAACCCAATTTTGTCTCGACTTCATCGCGAGTTGCTACCTTCTTTCGTCTTTCGTGGACGTAGAGGAAAGGGTCATCGCAAATCGTTACTAGCAGCTCTCCATCTGGTGACATAACAGAACGGTTTACACAATCTGGCAAGTTCAACTCTTCCAAAACCTCCGATTCCGCAATATCAACAATGAAGACATTATGATCATTATTTGAAACGACCGCCACCGGAATTTTATACGCTTTTTCTGAAGAGGAAGGACTTGGGGACCAAAGTTCGATACAATTAACAATTTCTTTGCCGATTTTCGCCGTCTTCGCCGAAAGTGGTCCTCTAGACCTCCGAGAAGACGCTTGTAGTATATCCGAGTTTGATAGAGCCTCACGGAGTATGGATCGACTTGCCGGGTCGAGGTCTAGAGGCAATCGCTCATCGGGATCCATATCAAAATCTATACCTGGCGTTCCCCTCCGTCGTTCATCCAGACAAATCGCAACATATCTTCCCAGTTCCCCTCCACAACATAGCCAATCCCTCGAGGCTGTAAGACATCTCGGGGCGAATGATACAGTAGTAATGACCTCTCGCTCGCGGGATTTCGTATCGAGTCGTATTATTTCATGACCGCTCGGGTAGTATATAACGCCTTGTTGCGATGTTTCGATTAGAGAGCGTAACTGCCAGTGACTATAGACTTGTTAGTAAGGTTGCCTGGTCTAGCCTTGACTTGAAATGCATACCCTGTGTGTATGGTGGCACGATAATATCTGCGGTACTTGGCAAGAATCAAGTCCTCCGTGGCATGATGTCTGTATAGGGCGTCTATTAGCGATTGTATCTTGGAGATTTATAGTTGTGGTGGCGCAACTCACAAGCTTTCATTCAGGACAGCCATGCTCACTGCCCCTCTGCCGGAGGTTTGTTGTCATTAATGTTTTGCGAGGTTTGTCCAAACAAGTATCGATACTAAGCTCTAGGATCCGGTGTTTGGTGTGTAGGATTTAATGGTATGGGGTGGTTGATATGAATTGTCGCAGCGTCTAGATATCTGAATCAGATGCGGTGATGCAGCCCACTGCAGGCCAACGATACGTCAATCCCGAGAGGTTGACAAAGACAGACCCGCTCATAAAGCAGCGTTGCCTGGCAAACGGCCTCGGCTTCATGTCCAACCAGGTGAACTCCTACACTTATTATTCAACCTTGAGCTAATAAACCAAATAGGATGAGAACCAATTCTGTTTACTGAAATATTTCTGAATCTCATGAACTTGTAAAACTAGTTACAACCTGGAATTGTTCCCCCCTAGAATCAAATTCCAGATGCTTCTCGAATGTCGCCGCCTTGAGCCGGACCTGGTCAACACTCGGGCCGGTCTTCGATCAGTTTCCAAACTAGCGCAAGACTTTTTCCCCTTCAAAGTTTTTTGAACTCCCAACTCCTTCTTCCATTCCCATCCCATCTCACAAACAATCAACCACTCCTTTCTCTGCTACCAGTTTCTTTCATCCCCCCAGCGACCTTCTTCCATAATTATTGTCTTGTAGTAGCTCCAGCGCGCAATATGTTGTCCTCAAGATTCGCCAGAGCTGTGAGTGCCTTTAATCGTCATGTTGACCATGTTCTCAACTGACCTGATACCTTTTCTAGCTTCCAAGAGTCGGAGCCTCTACCACACGATCCTCAATTCGCACACCTTCACCTTTCGCATCATCATTTGTACGATACAACTCATCAGATGACAAGAAGGTTAAGGGGCCGGTCATCGGTATTGATCTGGGTATGTTTATCGCCACCAATCCAATGGGCATAGAGTCGCATTCTAACATTAACAGGAACTACCAACTCCGCAGTAGCCATTATGGATGGACCAGCAGCCAAGATTATTGAAAACTCAGAAGGTATGTTGCAAATAACATCTTTCACACTATTCTCAACTGACTTTGTTTGTTAGGTGCCCGGACAACACCATCGGTAGTAGCATTCGCAGAAGATGGAGAGCGGTTAGTTGGTGTATCGGCAAAGCGTCAAGCAGTTGTCAACCCAGAAAATACCCTCTTCGCCACCAAGCGATTGATCGGACGAAAGTTTACCGATATTGAGGTCCAGCGTGACATCAAGGAGGTCCCATACAAGATTGTTCAACACACAAATGGTGACGCCTGGGTTGAGGCACGCAACCAGAAATACTCCCCATCACAAATCGGTGGTTTTGTTCTACAAAAGATGAAGGAGACCGCTGAGGCCTACCTCACAAAGCCAATACAAAATGCCGTTGTCACAGTCCCAGCATACTTCAACGATTCACAACGTCAAGCCACCAAGGATGCTGGTCAAATTGCCGGTCTTAACGTTCTGAGAGTGGTTAACGAGCCAACTGCTGCTGCGCTTGCATACGGACTGGAGAAGGATGAGGACAAGATCATCGCAGTCTACGATTTGGGTGGAGGAACCTTCGATATCTCCGTTCTTGAGATCCAGAAGGGTGTGTTCGAGGTCAAGTCCACCAACGGAGATACTCACTTGGGTGGTGAGGACTTCGATATCCACCTTGTCCGTCACTTGGTCCAGCAGTTCAAGAAGGACTCCGGAATTGATCTCTCCAACGACCGCATGGCTATCCAGAGAATCCGCGAGGCCGCTGAGAAGGCCAAGATCGAGTTGTCATCCTCCATGCAAACCGACATCAACCTTCCTTTCATCACTGCAGATTCTTCCGGACCAAAGCACATCAACTCCAAGCTTTCTCGCTCCCAACTTGAGAAGCTTGTCGACCCTCTTATCAGCCGAACCATCGATCCAGTCCGCAAGGCCTTGAAGGATGCTAACCTCACCGCAAAGGAGATCCAAGAGGTCATCTTGGTCGGAGGTATGACCCGTATGCCAAAGGTTAGCGAGTCTGTTAAGAGCATCTTTGGTCGTGACCCAGCCAAGTCTGTCAACCCAGATGAGGCTGTCGCTATGGGAGCTGCCATCCAGGGAGGTGTCCTCGCTGGTAACGTCACCGATGTCCTTTTGTTGGATGTCACACCACTTTCCCTCGGTATTGAGACCCTTGGTGGTGTGTTCACCCGTCTAATCAACCGTAACACTACCATCCCTACCAAGAAGTCCCAGGTCTTCTCTACCGCTGCCGACTTCCAAAGTGCAGTTGAGATCAAGGTTTACCAGGGTGAACGTGAACTTGTCCGTGACAACAAGATGCTCGGAAACTTCCAACTCACCGGTATCCCACCTGCGCACCGAGGTGTTCCTCAAATCGAGGTTACCTTCGACATTGATGCCGACGCCATCGTCCATGTTCACGCCAAGGATAAGTCCACCAACAAGGACCAATCTATTACCCTCGCCTCTGGATCTGGTCTCTCTGACCAGGAGATTCAGAACATGGTTGACGACTCTGAGCGATATGCTGAGTCTGATAAAGAGCGCAGAGCTGCCATTGAGGCTGCCAATAAGACTGACAGCGTCTTGAATGATACCGAGAAGGCTCTCAACGAGTACGCCGACAGACTCGACAAGACTGAGGTTGACTCCCTCCGTGAGAAGATTGCCTCTCTCCGTGAGTTTGTCACCAAGAGCCAATCTGCCGAGGGATCCGCCACTGCCGCCGAGCTCAAGGAGAAGACTGATGAGCTTCAAGTCGCCAGCTTGAGCCTCTTCGACAAGATGCACAAGGCCCGTGCCGAGGCATCATCCGAAGCTCCAAATGCTGATGAGGCCAAGCCAGAGAGCGAGACCGGCGAGAAGAAGCCATAGATGCTTGAAGCTCGCTAATTGTATTTTTTCTTCTCTTTTTTTCTAGCGGTTTCTGGCGGCTCATCTAGACAATGTGGTCATGTATTCACCTGTACTCATATATGTTGCACCTTGGCGACTCTTCTCTGTTGTCATTCATACGTCCCTTTTGTTGATTGCTTTTGGGGCAGAGGCGTTGGAACGCATTGCTTTGCGCTTGGGGGTTCAGCGTTTAAAAGCCTGTGTGAGGGACACTTGCACAGAAAAGGAATTACTGTGGCTGTATAAAATTAGGATACGACGACGAATAATATGATCCCCTCTCAAATATTTTATAAGCCCCATTTTTAGATTCGTGCCTTGCTCTCCTCGTTTTCGCTGCTCAGCACGGGCTTTAATGCAGTTCGTATGCACATCATTAGGGGAACCACCGAAACTCGTACAGGTAGGAGCGAGTAAACGGTCCGTTTATGTAAGTAGATAGGAGGAAATACAGTTTGTTGCACTTCGCAATTCCTTATTTCAAATAATCCTTGTTAATCATGAGGGTACAGTCGTTGAGGTGGTGTTATGAGGTGAGATTGATACCGATTTTCCCGGAACTTCTATGTTCACTCAAACCATGAACATTGACACCAACAAACCACACTTTTCGCCCAATCTTCAGACAAGATATCCAAATATTCTGTCCTTCGGGATGTATCTTCAATAGTAGAATTTCTCGTCCTATAGCACGTCGTATTCAGGCTATTTGGAGCAGAATGCGGCTGCAGATTTGGTCGCGTTGAGGCGAGAAGAGGCGAGGGAGAAAGCACTTAAAGAGTAATATGGTAGTGGAAAATCCCGCAAATGGATTTTGATTTGATACGAGAGTATATTGATTGGAGATAGATATCGTCTATTTTCTTACCATGCTTTGAAATGCTGGGGGCGGTAAAGAGGTGACGAGATAATGGAAAGTGACTCAAATATTTCATGTTGGATTTCCATCATGAGCGGTGGCGGATGCCGGCCACATCTAGATGCCCCACCATGGCCAAAGAATATCAAATTTCTACGTAGTGATGGCAAGTTTATGACTCTTTATACAGTCATCTTCTTAAAGAAGTCATTACTTTTTCTGAGTCTCATTTTAAAGTATCAGTCACGATCCTTATTCAGTTAGACTGGTACTCTCCTGAAAACCAAACAATTCACCTTGAATCACGTGCCGTTATCGCTAGTCGCACTTTTTGAATATTTGCGTTTAGTGCATCGTACAGTCGACCAACATCAAGACTGCCTGCCGCGGAACCCTATATTTAAAGGCTGCTCTACTTCCCCATCAAACCAAACCATATCACAAACCTCCACCCGCGAAAAATACCGACAAGCATAGCTTGAACCCGGCAAAATGTCGAAAACGTAAGCCCCCCTCGCGCCACCTCATTTGAAGGAATCTAACAATCCACAGCGAGAACAAGGACTGGGCCGATGATGAGGATCTCGATGATACCGTTGACACGCTCCCCGCGCAAACTACTACCACAAACAAGGACGGCACTAAGACGATCGTATCATGGCGATTCAATGACGACGGCAAGAAGGTCAAGACCACCCGCCGGATACGCTTCACCGTACACAAAGAAGTCGTGAACCCCCGAGTCGCCGAGCGCAAGAACTGGAGCAAGTTTGGTCTATCTGCCAAGGATGGAGCTGGCCCTGCAGCGGATACAACCTCGTAGGTTTATACATTGATAGGGTTGGGAGGGAAATATACTGACGTTTTGCGCGAACAGTGTTGGCGAAAACATCATATTCAGACCTAGCACGAACTGGCGAAAGGACGCAAAGGAGGAGAAGCCTGAACAGGGTAGCATGAAGGATCAACTCAAGAATAAGAAAGTCAAGTGTCGTATTTGTAACGGGGAGCATTTCACAGCAAGATGTCCTTTCAAAGATACCATGGCGCCAGTTGGAGAGGATAATCCAGATGTGGCTGCTGGACCGGCAGATGTCGATGGCCCAGCCGCTGCTGGTGGTCTTGGAACAGGAAAGAGCTCATACGTACCTCCACATATGCGAAATGGTGGCGGCGCTGCTGCTGGTGACAGAATGAGTGGCGGAAAATACGAGAGAGACGACCTGGCTACCCTTCGTGTTACTAACGTAAGCCTATCTTCAACTCCTGACTTCCCGCAAGTTACTAACTCCTTACCCAGGTTTCCGAGATGGCTGAAGAACAAGAGTTGCGGGATATGTTCGAGCGCTTTGGTCGTGTTACAAGAGTCTTTCTTGCCAAAGATAGAGAGACTGGATTGGCAAAGGGCTTTGCGTTCATCAGTTTCCAGGAGCGGACCGATGCTTCGAAGGCTTGCGAGAAGATGGATGGTTATGGATTTAAGCATCTGATCTTGAGAGTCGAGTTTGCTAAGAAGGCTGCCTAGATGAACTGTTCGTGGGACAGAAAATGTACTTTAATACAATTGGCTCCGGAGGTTACTCGTTGCCTTTGATAACGACGTTTTGAAGCCCTACTTTTTCAAGAGCAGAAGAATTTGCAGTATGAGATTGTTCTGTTTTCACACCAAGTGGCTTCCGTGATGTGTTTTCGTTCCTCCATTCTCTCCTTGGCCATCACAACCCAAAGTGGTACACCTGTCTCGTATGGACAATAGAAGCGGTAGTAAATACATCTCGTTGTCCTTGAAATTATCCCAGATGTTGAGACAATTAAAGCTAGTTGTTCTAATTATCTGGTTTAATTCTAACGAAAGCTATAGATAGGGAAGTATAGTGCTGAGCCTGTTTTGACCTGGTACCTAACGGCATCCTCAAATCCTTGAACCCAAGTTGGACATCGTATTCCTCTCTTCGTCATTGCACTGCTTCATATTGTCTTACCTTGGTACCTAGTGGTATCCTCAAAATCTCATTCCAAGCTTCCAAACCAAACGGCATAACGGCAACTCCAGATCAGATTCGTTTCACCCTAACATTTCATTGTGCTGGAGGCTGAGAATCCAGATGATGTGCCGGTTTCACAGGAATTCGGGGAATTGATGACTCGCTTGCCAATCTGCTTTTTTGTTTGTAGTGCCCGTCTGAAAGAAGTGTCAAAATGTTAAAGATAATAGAAGCTGACAGACAGCTATCTAGTTTTCTCAGCTCTGAGTATTCTAGAATAAAGTAGAATCGTTTCGGGGTCTACGAGAAGGCCAACATTACTTTCTTTGCCACATTCTTCATCCGATGTCTTGAGTAGTTAGGTCTAAGCATAGGCTTCCTTTTTAAGTGCCTTCGCGCTTCGCTAGTTACCGTAAGCCTCGCATGTCAGGATCGGCTCATGTGTGGAGACAACTTCGAGCTAGATGACCGGACCTCCTGCGGACTATTGCTTGTACAAGCCTTGTAATCTTCTTTTCGTGTGGTGGCGGTTTTTTGATTATAGATCTGGTTTTGGTTGCTGGATGTCCCGGGGACTTTTTCCAGTCTAGGAGTTTATGGGGTTATCTACTAGTAATGTTGTTGATCTAGTGTGGCAGTTACTTAAGACGTACGTTCCCGGCGCTGGCGGTTTAGATTATTGATACTTGCGCGAAGATAGGAGTCTGAAAGGGCTTCTCATGCACGCATATTTAGTGGCCGGGATGAAGCTTGGGGTCGTGGATTTTTTACTTTGAAATAAATTCGAGTGGAATAAGCGAACTTGACGAGTACAGAGAATGAAACAGGCACTTCAATGGTGTTTGAAATTCGGGAGAGAAGTAGAAACTTTCTCCTACATTTCAGTCAAATTACATGCAGGTTATTCTTGGAGGTCGTGAAGAATTAGATCAAAGGTTGTTTGTTGACCTTACTCTCACAACATCCCACTCAGACTCTACCTATTCATCTACTGCATGCACGAGGCGAAGGAGATACTCGTAAATCTTGATCTTTGGCTGGTTTTGATAAGAAAACGGTGTTGATGGACAGATGCATTACCAACCGTATTCGTGGGGCGAAGTATCTAGGTACAAATATATCGTAACATAAACACACCTTCCTCAAAGCCGTTGCACATACCTAAGCAAGAACCTTCTTGTGGTTTTTTCCTACCTGGGTCGAGGTACTTCACAATTGCACTATTTTCTCCGAAGCTTTTGGTAATTGAGCTGGAGTTTCCAACAGTAGACGTAAGAAGTTTTCTCTGTCGTATATTATAGCCCCTCGTTCCAAATTCTAGTAAAACTTAGTACCTGAGAACGTCATTGTTCAAGAATACCTAGATCAACATTCTAATTATCTCACGTATTTTGGCCTAGAGAATTAGAATAGCGAGAGGTAGGCAGGTAGAACCTTGGGTCTTTGCTGCGGTTGCAAGATAGGGTGACTGAGATCAAACCAACGGCTCAAAACGACTGCATACTCTCCTTTATTTTAGGTATTGAAGTGACGATTTGATGTGAAACATTTAAGCTCTTTATGGCATCAACTCATAAAGCTTATAAAATGAGGAGCCACCCCACGTTTTTGCTCCGTAGATTCTTCTTCATCCCGCCATTCCAGTACCCCTGTCCAATCGCTAAGACACGATCGAAATCAAATATGCCGATATCTCCACCCAGGATCGAAGGTGGCTGTGCCTGTTTCAGAAAACCTAGACATCCAGATTTTACAATCGCAAACGCTCGCAAAAGAGGAAGATGTTACTCAGCAGCTTCCTAACCTGTGGCTTCACTTAATAAGATATGACCGCTCGAAGGTGGGCGCCCTACTAAGAGGGAAATATTACAAGGGCTAATATGTATTGAGTGCCACGGACCAAGCGCAGTACTCTTTTTAACGAAATCTCACCAAAACACTTACTTTTTATAAATATATTATAAGTTACCACACGTCCAAATAAGACCAAAACAACTTGATGCGAAGGAGAAATGGCAAGTTAATAATCTGTGAAGAATATGGAAGCTCTCCGTTGTATAACACCTTAGAATCGTAGATTTTGTGAGCACCACATTTTACAGTAGTAAATTTGGTGTGTGGGCAGCTTGAGGCCGATCCCGCCGTGGCACTCAATACATATTAGCCCTTGTACTCACACAAAATTCCGAAGGATCACCCAATTGGACGGCTAACACGTCAACACCAAAATTGTGGTGTCCACGAGGTTGCTTTCGACGACAAAACCGTTTGGACCCAGTCCGTTTTTCGAGGCTGAAAAGTCTAACCACGAGAACGACGGGACGCGTTTGGCCTGAACTAGCGCCCGCATTCAAGTCCTCCAATTTGTCAAAAGCTAAAAAGTTGTTGTGGAAATGCAGGAACAAACCCATTTTACTCAGGCATCCAGGTTCGATGTGCGATCCGTCACGACTCGAACAAGACTTGGTCCCCCCCGCGGCGCACCCATTTCTGTCCGATGATGGGCACCCCCATAGGTTCTAGTTCATTTGGATCCTTGGATCCTGAGCGATCGTTAATATGGGTATGGCTAACATTTTGCGCTGTCCACACTTTATCCGGCAGGAGTGTGGTGTGGCTGCAAGCCAATGACTGGTCAAAATCACCTAGAGGGATCCCCGCTCGGATTTTACGAGGGATTGGATCTAGATTAAGGAGCACGAGCAGCCCTCTTTTTCCTGTTTCGAAGTTTGTTCTTTCTTCAAATACATTATGTTACTTCCGCGAAACCTCTATCATTCTCGCTAGATATTGTTACTCCTTGTTGTTGCCTGGTTGTTGATGACCGAGCCGAAGAGATGCAGATTCCTCCCGCTTCAGTGCTAAAAACATGGCCAAAGCCAAATTATGATAATCCGGAAACGAGGGGATATGTGAAGATTATATTGAACATCGTGCTATATTCGGTACTTGTGTGTTTTATGAGTCTAAGGATCTTCACAAGAACATATCTTAGGAAGATATTTGGTGCCGATGATATTCTAATTCTTTTGGCGATGGTACGTCTTCTCAGACTGCTTCTGTGCCCTCAGGGTGAAGCTTACAGGTTGATAGTTTCCAACAACTGCTTTCTTTATCATAAGTATAGTCGCGGATACAAAACTATATTGGACATTACATTCAGTGAGTTGATAACTGAGAAGTAGCTGGATGCTATGCTAAACATTGTGTAGTATGATATTCCAGTCAACAAGATTCCTTCGGGGTTAAAAATGGTGCTTGTGACGGAGCTTATCTTTGCGATGGCATGTACACTTACGAAGCTATCGATGTTGATGCTTGTACGTCGAATGTTAAACTCGGCTTCATTATTATGGAGAAGAATTACATTGTTGGCAATTACAGTTGTCGCAGTACAGGGAGTTGTCTTTTGCATCACCGTGATATTCCAATGCAGGTTCGTCTTCCCATTACAGTTCATAATTCCGCGGGTTTCCGGCTCTTGGTTCTTTTTATGACAACACAAGTTAAAGCAAAGTTCAAATATCTAACAAAAATCTGCCTTAGACCCCCTCAGAACTTCTGGAAAGTCACAAAAGAGCGCGACCCAAACTGCATCGACGACACAGCATCTCTTCTTGCCGCTGGGATAATAAATACTCTCACAGACTTCATCGTGGTACTCCTCCCAATCCGAACAGTCTGGTCCATCTCCCTCCCAATAAAACAAACCATCCCCGTAATCCTCCTCTTCGCATTCGGGTTCCTCTCCTGTTTCGCCGGCGTAGCGAGAACATATTACACCTATCAAATATCTCAGACCTGGGACAAAATATGGGCAAGCTATCCTATCTGGGTAACTGCAGCATTAGAATTATACATAGGAATAGTAAGCTTCCACCTCCCCATCCTCCACAACAAATCTAACAATTGGCGAAAAGATCTGTGCCTCAATACCAGCAACCAAACCCTTCTTCTCCACCTACCTCCCTCAACTCTTTGACGGAACGACCTTCTCAATGTCTCGATCCTCGCGCTCACGTCGACGTCCTTATCACCTTAATTCTTCGGCAGGGGATAATTCTTTTGGCTTTGAAGAGGCGGTGAAATTGACTAAGGGGAGTAGTGTTGGGATGAAATCTACATTTTCGACTGGGGAACCGACTACTTTATCGAGTACCAAAGGGGAACTTGTGGGGGGTATATTAGTTACGAGGACTTTTGAACATAGTACGCATGGACCGGGTCAAACACCATTATGAGGGCATAGCGAGGCTGTCAATTACGGAGGAGAGTGAGGGAGGAATTTTTGGAAAACAGGACTTTTGAACATGACATTTGGAGTTCTAGTAGGGAGGGGTATAAGGTATAGGTTTGGGAGGAGTTTGGGGTATATAATGAGATTGAATTCAAATTTGATAGAACTGGAATTACTGGATGGTCGGAGTTCAAGGCTCCGAGGGTGGAAAGGAAAACTTTTCCGAAAAGGAAGAGTGGACAGTGTATAATGGCTGGGATGAGTTTTTATGTCAATACAAAAACACATAGTACATTACAATACATTTATTGTAGCGAAAGCACGTCTTATCTCACTTTCTCCCGTTGATTTTTACCTCCACCAGAGTGTGTAAATATTCGTGATAGAGAGCAGGATTTGATCTCCTATTGTACGAACGGTCTAGGAGAATAACAAAGTCTAGATCCTGATTACTCGAGGCAAACTCGCGTAATATCTCATGTTGTGCGAAATGGTTCGGAACAATCAGTGAGTCTCCTCAGTACAATGTTTCCACCCACCGCCACGAATTGCTACACCAACTGGTGCCTCCATATTTACACTTGGATATACTAGCACTTTACCTTTTATTGCGTAAGATGAGTTAGCAGCAAGTCCACTTTCCATTGACTTATTGAAAGGTGGCGGATTGGGCAATGGGCAATGGTGACAGCCCAACTGTTATAGGTGACGGTGAAGTCAGGGCAGCAGAGCAGCAGAGGCCGCGAGTCTTCTCTTGAAAGAGCAAACAAGAACTACGAGATAAGACTTCCGGGCGGAGACGAGGATTTGAAGAGTTATAAGAAATGGTAAAGGCTGAAGTTTTGGAGAAATTACAATTTGGGGGTGATGAGGGTGAGAAAATGAGTAATTTATTACTTGTAAGGAGAGCGCTTTGTTTGATGGGAGTACAGCCACCCTGGGAGGGGGTTTGCATACACTGAGAGCTTTTCAATGCTCTGCCAGCGAGATCTCGCAATGAGAGGGCCCTCCCAGGTTGCCTGGCGCGCCTGTCAATAGGGCTAAATAGCTAACTATAGAGGAGAGAACAAAAGGGGATGGAGGCGGGTGAATTCAAAGCACTTTTCCCTTCATAAGGGAACCCGCATGGTGCATAAAGTTATGCTCCTTCATAAAACCAATCCATCTCTCGCAGGGCATTCAGGACGACGTGGTAAAATTTGCTCCCTTTGTACTAATTTTCTGACACTCTTTATTCAGAGTATATGTATCATAAAGGACGGCGAGCAATTCAGAGGGAATCTAAGTCTGTACGTCTTGCTTTCCTTTTCCAATTATTCCCAAATATCCGTAGTAGACGAAAATAGCTTTGTTAAAAAGATCAGTGTGGTACACTTTCATGGGTTCTTTGTTTGCTAGACACAGGTTAGTTTTGTCTCAAGCTAAGTCATGGTCTATGTTTTCAGAAAAATCTCACATAACGTGGTTTATCAGGACCTGGCGCATATCAGGACCTGGCGCACTTTTCCTTGGCATTCAACTTTGAATATTAATAAATTAACCACAACATATTAAATTAACTATAACTACTTAGAATCCGAAGAATCAGACATATCTACATCTATTTGACAAGTTCGTGCATTGTGACCAGCTTTTCCGCAAGTGCCACAACGCCGTCTAGACGATTGCCCCTCCTTCTTATTACCCCCCTCCATACGTAAGTCGCGTCGTACTTGTTCGTTAACGTCCTTTTAAGTTAAAAGATCTTGGACATCCTCTACTGTAAGTGCCCCCCCTTGACATACACGAGTCTTTTTGGCTCTACGGCGTTTGCTTAAGGCTTCATTCGCTGCTCGAAGGGTACGTACTTCAGCAGATAACAAGGTCATCTCATGGGCTATTCGCTCTGTACCTTTTGCTAATGTAGCAACTGTCTCAAATAGTGGAGTCGGCGAGCTCCCCTAGTGACAGGCAATCCGTTTCTAAACAAGAGTCGATTGTAAGAGCGCTTCAGTAGGGTTTAAGGGAGTCTAGGAGATCCAAGTATTGGAATTGACAGTAGAGGGTCTTAGGGGAGTTGGAGTCCGTAACCTTACGTTAAGCTTTGAAAGTACTACTTACGGGTTAAAAGGCACTAGGCCAGCTCTACGGAATCCAGCTTGAGCGTTCTAGACTGTTATTGATTCTTTATATACTGCTATAAAAGCTAAAAAGAACTCCACCTTCGTAATATGGTTGATATAGGCTTTGATAAACGTCTCAATCTACCAACTATATACCTGCTTTAATATACTAAAGCACCCAACATTAAGTGGTTGGGTTATATAGGATGAGTGGGGAGGTAGTCCAAGAGTTATAATATTATGTGCTTTATAATACTCTTGAAATTCGGCTGATTCATAACTCTTATGCCCATCTAACACCAGTATTCGATATAGACCCTTTATACAACTAGCAGTATGTTTATCGAAGTGTTTCAGCTATTCTAGACCCGTCTCGTTGTTTGTCTATCCGTTACTTATCGGTTTAATAACCTAGTCGTATGAGAGGCCGCCGTCTGTATACTAATTCGCAAGATGATTCTTCCCTTAGACGACTAAAAATAGAGGGATATCCCAACCCTCGCCATTAATATAAGCAATTGCTATAGCCCATTCCCGATTGCCTAGCTGAACTGCCTTACCTCTGCCACGTCGATCTACACGTGTGACAACCATTATAGGGCAAATCATACCCATTATAAAGCCCGTTTCGTCGAAGTTATAGAAATCGCAATCCAAAACGCCGTATTTCGCCCTTATATTTTGCACAAGTCGGAACCACGTGCTAATTAGGTTAGGATCTTCGCATAAGGCCCTTTAGAAGTCGTAAACGCGATTAAAACGCGTCTTTAACCCTGGTTATCGTTATATAAATCGATGTGCCTAAAGCTTACTAACGCGTTTCCCTCCCTGCGATTCGAGGATATAATTTGCTATATCTTCTACACCAGCTAGCCGGGGTGCAAACCCTCTGGAATCCAAGTCAAGTATGTTCTGAAGAATCACTTCCTCCTCGAGTTAAGTCAATTTGATATTTGCTGGCCGTCGTTCTAGGAGGGGAAGTTAGCTGTTTATTCTATGGCGAAGGCTAGTTTCAGGGACTTTGTAGATTTTTGCAGCAGCCCGACGACTAAGCTTTTTGGATGATCGGATAGCCTTGATAGCTAAGATGATTCGAGCTTCTTGAGTTTGAATTTCTATTAGTGGTTGTTGAGATAACGCGTGTTAAAATAATGAAGTAGGGAAGATGGGAAAAGTGCGCCAGGTCCTGATATGCGCCAGGTCCTGATAAACCACGTTATGTCTACGGAATCCTTTGTTTTCGTTAGAGATTTCTCTTTCTCAAAGCCACTGAAACAGTCTGTTCTCAAAAGGGTTTACTTTTTCTTTATTATAATTAAAATTAGTATGAAACAACAAAATCTGGACTTCGAATCCAACACCTAGCCATTCCTCCTTCGACTAAATATAAGAAAGATTGCGTTTATAAATACAGCTAACAGTATGATCCTGCTCTTCAAATCAGCCACATAGTTTCTTCTACTATCATTACAGTCAAAAATCACTTCTTTCTTGGCTTCAGACTCTTTGCAATATGACACGCTGTCTATATTGCGAGTACAATAATATTTCTCCGCAGTCACTACTGGAAGGCAAGGAAAAAGTTTTGTTGGTATTTTGTTCCGCATGTGAGAAGCAGCTACCACCAGCTGCGGTTAGAAACCCATTGTTATGATGTCTTCAAACCTACAAACTAACAGAGTTCCATAGGATCGCTATGAATACTCTCCGCAACCATCGATCTCACCACCAAGCCCACCACCAGGTCCAACACCCTCCAGCCCACCGATCTCACCACCGCCAAGCTCAGTTCAACATGACCGCCCTACCATTACAACCACTATCACTATCAGTATCACTATCACCGTCACCGCCACCAACACGTAGGGTTTCAATACGTCAGCCAATACAGATCTAATATTATGCCTCTCTGTTGCGTAGATTAGCGGTGGTCTGAATCAAAGAGGAGTATTTGGTTGCTACGCTTACTTTTAGGTAGAGGGCGTGCCTGGTTATTATTTAGCGTTGAGTTCAAATCAGCAGTTGGAATTTTGATTTTTATGTTTTTCATTTTGTTTTTGCGAGGCATACTTGAAGTTTTTGTAGCATGAATCAAATTAATTGAGTCTACTTGAAAAGATATTGCTTTAGTGGTTTTACTTTTCTCAATTTTTTAATATTAAATTTAATAAGCGTGAAATAATAAGTTAGTAAGACAACTTCGAGCTTCAAGTTAATGATATTTAATAAGACTAAATAGAATAATGCATCTAATATAATAGAAATATATTTTTACCAAAGGCCTTAATATAATCTACAATCAGTCCAATAGATTCTGAAAATTAAAAAACGCTTCAATTGGGAGGTGAGGTTTGTACTTCTGCCTGTTTGTCGCTCTTCGTGTTAGGAAATCTAGATATAAAGGAAAACCTGCCCGGACACACGCATTCGATAACATCCATTGCCAATCTAAAGCGTCCCAGCAAAACGGTGTAGTTTCTATTTCAAAACCCTCATTTATTCGAGGCCAGGTGCTTACCTCCCATTTGAATAGATAGCCTACCCTTTCCCAATCAATAATAGCTGTTACCTTAGGGCTTTCTTCGGAAGCACATGGCATTGACACAAATAGATTTGTTGGACTAACATCGGGGTGCTGCAAGACAAGGGGCTCTCTTGCATTAAGAGGCTCTATTCCTTGGTCGCATCTTGTTATGAATGCGACATATTCCTTTAACGGGACTCTCGGCTCAATTCTTGGCTTCCAAATCGGGAGAGCTTCGCGTACTCGAAGAGAATACATCCCTTGCAACCCAGACCCTTCAACTGTTTCGACGTGATCCGATGTTATTTTAGCCAATGCTTTAAAATATTCCGCAACTTGCTCGGCAACTTGAAGCTTTTGTTGAGTTGTAAGATTCGGCCAAGCTTCTTGATATGTTATACCGGTTACTCTTCTCGAGATCATAATTGTCCTGTTCCACTGTGGATCAATCCAATCGTAGATTATTTCTTCTGTTGGTATTGAAGGGACATTTTTATTGACGAATCGGATTGTAGTAGCTTCTGTAGTCTGACCTTCGACCCAAGGTTTGACCTTACAGAACACATTCGGGCTGAAGTTCCATATCGCACGCTGAATGCCATAATAATCTGGGTGCCTTCCTGCCTTAAAGTTTCCTTCGGGATTCCGGCCCCACCTAGGTGGCGAACGGTTTTGTAGATAATATATTTTTCCATTATCATTCCAACTACAAACGATTTCAGGAGGTACTTGTTTTTCGTATGTGCATGTTCTCAAGAACATACGTGAGCCAATACTCCAATAGCCTGGGCTCGTGAGACCAACAGTTTCGTCAATTGAGGGTTTTAAAGGTACGCGTCTAAGCTCAGAGTTCATAGAAGGAACACCGGTAAGAGGATCGGATACCTCATCGTCGGTATCTTCAATAGCAGATCTATAATCAGTTAACAATATAATGTATATCGACTTAAACAAAAAGCTTACTGTTGCATACTGAATTTCAGTCTTCAGTTCGAGTTATAATTAGAAGCTTTAATAATATAGAATCGATTTATCGACTGAAAACAAATGAAGGGTTTTATTGATAGAAGTTATTATTCATAGAACTGTGTATTTTTTGCTTTTTATAGATTAGCAATTAATAAAGAATAATATATATTCTTTGAAACAGGAATTGAAATTAATACTAAGCCGGATACGGATTATAAATCACTGCAAGCAGCTGATCTCATCAAAGAATCGAATATTTTAAACGATAATAATAATTCTTCCAAGAATATATAAAGAGCCGTTCTTAAAAAGTCAAAAGTCAAAGGATTTTTTAGACAAAGACTTATATACTCCTCGAACACTTACTAATACTAGTTACCTACCAGCTACAACTTCGAAGAATTTATCAAAGGATTCTTAATATAGTAATTTAAGACAGATCTAATTGCTAAAGCGTTAGTAAGCGTCGAAATCGGTACCAAACCAAACGAATACAATTGTTACAAACACACACGTGACTGGGGGACCTTAGGCTCAGAGGCTGTTCGCAGCCACAGGAGAACCCTGGGAAGGAGTTCTTATGTTCGTTTTCAATAGTCACTTACGAGGTCACCTTGGGTTGGAAGTAGCACAACCAACCTGTTGTGTCACGTGACGCAGGTAGACAAATAGCCAGGCTACTTGTCTAGCAGAAGGTTCTATATAGACCTGGGTCTTCATCTATTAGATAGGAGCTTTGTATTTAACTCAAATAGTATTTCAATCTATTCTTATTTCTATATAATAATAATATTATAATATCTCTTTTTATAAAGTCTTAGATATAATAACTACTAACGATATACTAAGTTATAATAATACAGATTTATAACCAAGTTATACTAACAAAAATAAATCTTATATTATATTTTTATAAAAATAATCTAGTTCTTTATACTTAAAATGTTCGCTTTCGTTCTTACGTTTTATCAGAGGATTTAGAAAGAGCTGAAGAAGGTCAGCCTCTGACCGTTTCTGCTCTGCTGGCACAGGGATGAGAGTCACGGAAACTCCCCCGGTCGTGCATGCGGGATTCGACCGTGGCACGTTGTGAACGAAGCGCTGGTGTAGCTCCTGTTCTAATTTCTACCGCCAGACTTGCATTGGCAACGAAGGAGAGCGAAGGGGGTATTAACCGATGTTTTATTGCCCTCATCTCTGCAGCATTCTTGCGTCGAGAGGCGAGAGGCAGTCCATTCCAGGCGATCGGATATTCAATGTACCTTTTCTCTCTCGAAAAGCGGCACTGGATACTTCGCAAGGAAGCGTCGCTCTTGCCAGTTTTGGGTAATTGTTCTACACTTAAGGTACAATCAAAATGATTGTTCGAACTCTCTTGGTTAATTGAAATAAATCTCCAAAACGAACTTGGTTAATAACTTAAAATCTTCTAGAAAGTTGGAACAATGAGAGATGTACTGCCACTTTTATGAGTCTGTGTACCTTGCGCCAAGCTCCTATTAAAAGATCAGCAATCTATCAGATAGGGGATGGGATAACCAGGCCCATACCTGCCACACGAGAACACTCAATTCCTTTTCTCTTCCACCACTTCCACTTCTTCGACTTCCATGACGGTCTAACAACACATTCGCTACTGCATATTCTTGTATCCAGATCCCTTCTTCAGATCTATCGATCGAGTCCGCTCGTTTTCAGCGCTTTCAAAAAGTTCGTTTTTCTCCAATTAATTCGATAATACGTCCCCCCTCCAGCTCTCTTTCCCGTCTTTCTACGACTTCATAATACACACGATTTTCCTTTTCGATACGGATCCGTATAGCTTCGACGATACATAATACCAGACACATTTCAAAGTCCTTTCTCGATCTTCTCGCGTTCCTTCCCGAACGCGATTTAATTAATACCCCTTCAACCGCAACCACGGCTTCCACACTCGCTCCCTATCGGGCCTCGCCCATGGCCATCGACCACCTTCGGCCTTCCTCGAGAGACCAGCACATTCGCGAGCTTCCTTCTCTCAAAAGAGCACATTCGGACGATGGGAGGCAGTCGCTACCCCCAATGGAGCCGATTTCACGTCCTTCCTCGACTTCGACCCAGTCTAGCATCCACCACAGTGCTTCGCTGCCACAACTCCCTGGGCTCTCAGCACTTGCCTCCATGGCTTCATCGTCCCTTCCGCCACAATTGAGGTACGTTTGGGGAAAGAGCTGGTTACAATTGGTGGTTCTGTTGGTTGTGTTTGGGTTGTTTACGAGTCCTGGATTTTCAAAGGGAAGGGGCCATCCGCTCCGTTTTGCCTCGAGTCAATTGACTGGCACAAAATCCCGGAGAGAAACAACCCAGAGCAAAATATTCCAAAAGAACGGTTTATGTAGAAGCAAGTTGATGCTAATACATCTTATAGGGGATTTAATGGCGTTAGTATGGGGTTTTCGACATCGTCGCCCTCAGCAACATCTGGAGGAGGCCAGAGCAATTCACCTGTAAGTTTACATGTCTCTGTTCCATACCCATTCAATATAGCCGGGAAAGAAATCCTGCCATTGCTTTTCGTACACCTCCCTTATTACCTCAAGTATTCAAATGTATTATTCCAGACGATTTGGAAGAATGAAGAGATCCACTCTGCCATTCTTCTAAACGTCTGGAAGAATGCTCGATTACCCTAGATGACCTGACACAATTTGGAGCAAAGGATGGGTACGCAGCAAAATCTTGCCTTACCTTCCCTTTCTATCTTTTGTTATGGTCTAGTGGCTTAGACTAGCGATGGTTCCCCTATCGCTTTCAGATAGGGGAGTGCGGCCACTCTGGCCACTATGGCTACCGTAGGCTCCCCACGCCTCGCCGGTTTTCCGCCGTCACAATCACAATTTTCCAACTCCTCCTCCTTATCGGCACACACGATAAAGACACTTTCTTTATCACACCAAAGTCTATCATCATGGCGACGGTTTCAAATTCTAATCACGAAACCTCACAGCCCACCTGCCAAAACTGCACCACCTCGACGACACCTCTTTGGCGACGCGATGAAATCGGCTCCGTGCTGTGCAATGCCTGTGGACTCTTCCTCAAGTTGCATGGCCGCCCTCGGCCGATAAGCCTCAAGACAGATGTAATCAAGAGTCGGAATCGCGTCAAGAGCTCGGGCTCTGGGGTAACGCAGGGAATGAAGAAGAAGGTAAGTCTCTACGGGAAACTTTGTTGTTGGCTTGTGCTAATTACCGTGTCGCAGAGTGTCCTCGATGTCAATGGCGACCAGTCTTTCATGCAATCGCGATCGCAAGCAGGAACTCCCCCACCCGGTTCTCTGGGGCAACAACATCGTCGCACTTCACAGAAGTCCGCCAACGGACATTCTGACGGCTCGAACTCTCCTATATCACGAACTCAAACGCCCTCGATGTTCACGAACCATATGCAGCCATTCAATGGCCATGGAATGGAGGAACACTTTCATCACCAGTCCCCCTCGTTACCTGCACTACACCTTCGACATCCTTCCCCAGGTCGGTCCACTTCCCCGCTGAATGGAGCCTCTGGCCTCGAAGTACCTCAAACCTACGAACAGCTTATCGCCAACAACACCGCGCTCAAGACACGAGTCAGCGAGCTCGAGCTTATCAATGAGCTCTTCCGTGGTAGGGTCACACAATTAGAACAAGATGAAGCCAATGCTAGACGTGGAGAGGATATGCGCAGAGAGTCGGAGCATACGTTGTTGCAACGGCTCGAGGAATCGCAACGTCGGGAGAACCAGTTGAAGCACCGTCTAGACACTCTAGAGGAGCAATTGGGCGAACAGCGCGATGAAGCGCCACGTGCCAAAAAAATGCGTGTCTCAGATATTGTTGGAGACAGTGAAGCTTCTACTCCGCAATCCACTACTTAAGGCTATGCCTAACTAGGTCGTGATCCGTCCAAGACTCTGTCTTTCCTGGGTCTTCAGCATTTTGATACTGCTCTCTTCCTTGCAACTATCCTTGCTGCTTCATTCAGAACTAGTGGCTTGTGATAGAGCTCTACTGAAGATACCAGTTCTTCTCTCTTGTTTATTACTTGTCCATGATACCACCAATAACGAAATCTTTCTTTCCATCAGTTGAATGCCCACGATTCTTATCACTTTTGTGGACAACGGGTCCGTCATGTGTTTCAGGCCTTTCCATTGTTCTATTCCAGCCTAACCCAACTCGGACACATTTGGGCATCAACAACAATGTACCACCACCACAAAATGCATCATGTCATTTTTCGCGTTTCTCTTTTCTTATATCTTTCTAAAAGTTTCACCGGAAGCGTTTGACGGCGTCTGGAATTGGGGAACACTACTACAACACACATAATAATGCCAAACTTAATACTACACAACAAAACGCGAACTTCTACGAGGACAGAAATTTCCACGGTCTACCACGTTACTGCTCTCTCACGTCTCCACGTTTCTGCTTGCAACAATTCCCGGACATAGATAAGGAAAAATGGGGGTAATTAAAGCGATGACTAAAAATAGTTCTCTTCTCCTTTTTACTATCTGTTGAGCTACGAAATGGGGGTCTTGGCTGGTTAGCTCACGGAATGGGGAATGGAGGGATAACTTCGTTGAAAATTAATGGGAGGATTGAGACTATGTATTTGAATCCTTTCTGTAGCTGTTGCTGGGGGAGAAGTGATATGGAAATAAATTGAATATTTCCCAACTTTTTAGTTTCTTGCTTTCTTAGCACTGACTGTTCTGTTCGTTGATGTTACCTAGCCTCTAATACTTGTTGTGATCCTCTTCGGGGTAAGACGACAAAAGCGGCGGTAAATAGCTCGAACTTCATCGTTTTAAGCTACCTTGGTTAATATTTGGAATTGTTCTAGGTATCTGGGTTGATCACCTTGTTTGACCTTCACTACATATTTGAATTAACCCAACTTTGTCTAATTGTACAAACGAACTTTACAATTCTACACTCGTCGTAACTTCGCTTGTTGATTTTTATCATTTCACTTCAGTTGAAGAATTTCTTTCAAGAATCGAACTCCTGTGTTTTAACAAAGACAGCATCATGTAAACCTTATACGTCTATTTTCTTTCACTTAGCCATCTAAAAAAAAAATTCCCAACCTCTTAGTTGATCTTCAGCAGTCTCCCTTCCGCCTGGAGTATACCTTGAAAACGATCTATTATAAGTCTTGGTTTTACTCCACGTAGTTCTAACTTGGGAAAATACTAATACTAATAATCCGATAATAACTTTACAAACTATTTACTCAATACTAGATGTAATTTCACCTATTCTACTGTTTTCTAAACATACAATACATGTCTACCCTGTGAAGATTTCTAGACAAATTTTTTCACTTGACGGTCGATTCCAGAAAAAGAAAGATCAGCCTGGAAGGGTCGGTCTCAAGAGGGAATTGCAATAGTGTTTCACTGAAGGATCGTTCCTTTGTTGCATACTGCTCCCCCCCCCCTCTTTCTTCCACCTCCTTCCACCTCCTCTCTCATTCCTCCACCTCTCTCTCACAATCTCCTCACTCCTTCCCAACCGAAGAATATAAAAGCGGCAGTAAACAAAAACCTGTTATTCGCACTTTCCAGTATTATACATTGGAACTTGATTGTTCCCAAACACATACAGTACCTGGCTTGAGTTTCTAGTCTTCAAGTCTTCAAGTCAATAAATAGCCTTGAATCACCCTAGACAACCGATGACCGAGGGCTGCTGGGTAGGCAGGCAGGCGCGAGCCAACCAACCAACAACCCACCCATTGCACAACTGCCGTCTATTATCTATTATCCCCCCCTTTAAATACCTTTCTAGCTTACAGAATCTTTATCCTAACACCCACCCAACACCTGAATCCAACCCCCCCTTCAAACCTCTCCTCTTTCCTCCAAAGCAAAATCCAAGGCCAGCTCATGTGAACAGCAAACTTTCAAAATACCTACGAGGTTACTTACTAACATACACTGTACCCCCTTCCCTACTAGTCAACCATTTAGCAAACAACTACTCACGACTCTTTTTGGATTTTGGCCTGCCCCCAAACGTGACGTATGGCTTACTCAATAATTGACGGCTTACTCAAAGTTCATTGGCTTACTTCGCAACCATTTTCTTGGCCCCCAAACGGTGATTGGCTTACTCGCAAGCTTACTTCTCAATAGTTGGCCTACTCGCAACATAGTCTTGGCCCCCAATCGCGATTAGCTTATCGACAATCGTCTGGCTTACTCACAACATGTCTTTGGCCCCCAAACGTGAGAGCTTACTTGTCATTTCTCCGGCTTACTCGTCACTCTTCAAATTCCGGTTACACAGAACTTTTATCCAACAGCGATTCCAATAAATTATAACCATCATCACACATAAAAGAATCCAAAGTCTCGAGAACAAAAAGGTCATAATCAATGTCTCTTTCGCAATCTCATGTACTCATTGTACTCATCAATCTAATAACCCGCCCCCCCCCAACGCAACGCAACGCAAAGAAGATAGAAGAGAGGAAACAAAACCACGAGTCCACCAACAAAGCCATGTATGTATGTATGTTCCACTCCACACCACCCTCATCTCATCTCATACTCATGCTATCCTCAACCTACAACTCCCCCTTCCCCAACCCATTCTTCTCATCATCCTCCGGGACCAAAGGCTCCACATTCCAAATACTCTCCGCATACTCATTAATACACCGATCACTACTAAAGAAGCCCATTCTCGAAACACTCAGGATAGTCTTGCTAATCCACTCATCCTGGTCCTTGTACGCCTCATCAACCAAAGTCTGAGTCTGGATATAGCTGTGGAAATCATCCGAGACAAGGTAGTAATCACCATGGTCCTCGATAGCTCCAACCAGAGCTCCAAAGGCACCGGCGTCACCAAAGGTGTTGGCTTTGATGGACTCAAAGACTTTGGCGAGGTCGGGGTCGAGAGTGTGAGAGCCGTAGGTGTGAGCGTGACGGAGGTCTTCGACGTCTTCTGCGAGGTTGCCGAAGAGGAAGATGTTGTTTTCGCCGATTTCGCGGGTGATTTCAATCTGGTGTTTTTGTTAGCAGAGTCCAAAGATTTAGCTCGGTTGGTAGACTTACATTGGCACCATCGCAAGTACCAATAATCAAACCTCCATTCAAGACAAACTTCATGTTCGAAGTTCCACTAGCCTCAGTACCAGCAGTTGAGATATGCTCACTGATATCACTTGCAGGGGCAATGATTTCAGCCTTGGAAACATTGTAATCCTCCAAGAAGATGACCTTGAGAAGATCACCAACATCCGGATCCTTGTTGACAACAGATCCGACTTGGTTTATGAGATGGATAATAGTCTTGGCCATCCAGTATCCTGGAGCCGCCTTACCACCAAAGATGGAAACTCTTGGTGCGAGCTTCTTTCGTTCAGTGGGAGTCATTGCCTTGATGGTCAAGTACCGGTGGATAACTCCAAAGATGTTCATCTGTTGACGCTTGTATTCGTGTATACGCTTGACTTGGATATCAAACAGAGCGGATGGGTTGACAGTGACTCCAGTCGTCATCTTGATGTGCTTGGCAAGTCGGACTTTGTTAGCATACTTGATTTCAGCCCACTCCTTCTTAAACTCCTTGTCATCAACAAACTTCTCAAGTTCGTTAAGGATGTTCAGGTTCTTCAAGAATCCCAAACCGCCAACCTTGGATGCAATCAATTCGGACAACCTAGGGTTGGCCTGGTGCAACCAACGTCTTGGGGTGATTCCATTGGTGACATTTGTAAACTTGTCGGGTCCGAAAATTCTGACGAAATCCTTGAAAATTGTAGTCTTGATCAAATCAGAGTGAAGTTCAGCAACACCGTTGACCTTGTGTGAACCAACTATGGCGAGGTACGCCATGCGAACCATCTTAGGTTGAGACTCTTCGATAATTGAGACTTTACCCAACAACTCTCTCTCCTTGGGGAACTTGCGCTCAACCAATTGCAAGAAGAACAAGTTGATCTCGTAAATAATTTGAAGGTGCCTAGGTAGGAGATTTTGGAAAAGAGGAACGGACCACTTTTCGAGGGCCTCTGGAAGGACAGTGTGATTTGTGTAGCCGAACTGATTCAAATTAGCTATTTTCAAGTCGTTGGGAGAAAGCGGATACTCACTGTCTTGGTAACAACACCCCATGCCTCATCCCATTCAAGACCTTCCTGGTCAATAAGAATACGTTGTAGCTCGACAATAGCAAGTGTTGGATGGGTGTCATTAAGCTGGATAGCAACTTGCTCAGGGAACTCGACCCAAGCGCGCTTCGACTTCTTGAAGCGTCGAACAATATCGTACAGCGAAGCTGCAACCCAGAAGTATTGTTGCTTCAATCGAAGTTCCTTGCCACGGTCGAGGTTATCGTTGGGGTACAACACAGCACTGATGGTTTCAGCGCGTTGTTGATCTGCGACCGAACTCTCGTAGTCACCGCTGTTGAATTTTTGGAAATCGAACTCTCCACTTGCAGCCTTGCTAGACCACAATCGCAAGTTGTTTGTCGATGCGGTATCGAAACCTGGAATTGGCACGTCGTATGCAACCGCCTTGACGATCTCACCACCCTCCCAAATAACGACATTCTTTCCTTGGTCGTTTTGGTATTTTCGAACATTTCCGTAGAATTGAATCTGCCAGTTGTTAGTTTGATCGTTTCGCTTGAAATCGATCTATAAACTTACATCTACGACAATGTCGTGTCTTGGAAACTCCCAAGGATTGAAATCAAGCCAGTAATCTGGGACCTCAACTTGGTAACCATCCACAATTTCTTGTTTGAAGATACCATATCGATATCTCAATCCGTAACCCCAGGCTGGAATGTTCAATGAGGCCATCGAGTCGAGGAAACAAGCTGCGAGTCTGCCGAGACCACCGTTTCCGAGGGCAGCATCATGTTCTTGGGAAATGATATCCTCGATACGGAAACCCAAATCGGCAAGACCATCTACAAGACTAGTTAGTATTATTTCCGCCAAATTCCTGCGGAAGAGCCCAAAACTCACCCTTCGCAATTGTCTTAGCCCCAACATTCAGCATAGCATTATCCAAAGCTCTACCCATCAAAAACTCCAAACTCAAGTAGTAAACTCTCTTCCCATCCGCGAAAGTTTGACGCTGTTGTGTCCGATTCCATTGAGTGACCAAGCGATCTCGGAAGGCCAAACTGGCAGCAGCATAAGCAGCCGTCTCATCGCAATTGAACATGGAACGAGCCAATGTAGTCTCGACATGACGAACGACCTCCTTTTCGAATTCCTCTTGGGTGGTGAAACCTTTGGCCTGGAACTTCTTCCAGGCGGCCCGTTGGGGTTCAGGGATGGAAGCTATCGAGTGGGGTAATGATCAGCCCAATCCAACCCCTCCATGCAACCATGACATTCCAAAAAATACAGGAAATTGAAGTTTATGGATCACAATGAGTTTACGAGGGGTTTACATACCTTCAACGCTCTTAATCTCACCAGCTCCAAAACCAGTAAAGGTACGCTTGTGCTTAGGTCTCGAGAAACCGGGACCGACGGGACCTTGCAGGTCAGAGATTGGAGCACTGGTCGAAGGACGGCGCTCGCGGGGTGTGGTTGTGTTGGACATTGTGATTCAACTTTCTAGAAAGCAAGAAGGTTAGGACTTCAATGAACTCGGAGATCTACGCAAAGACATTAGCTACCAAGCTCTCGTGGGGAGCTCTCCAGCTGTGAATGGTGCTGGAGCTGTGAGGGGTAGCTACCTGGGATGATGACTGTGGAGAGCGAGTGGGCGCGAGGATTGCGAGTGCGGGGTTGTGTTGTGCTCAGCTATTCGAGTCTGGCCAGCAGCGAAGCAACAGTAGCAGGTGGGTGAGCGATCGAGAGGAGACTCGAAGCTGTGTGTAGATGTATTTATAGGTGTTGAGAGATGAGGGGAGTCGAGGAAGGAAATGTTGGTGAATATTTAGAAGAAAGAAGAAGAGAAAGAAAGGGACACGAGAGGACCAAGTTCAGAGAAGGTTTATCTTCATGTATGCCACTTACTGGGGAGGTGGGAAGGTGGTGCCATCGCCCAGCATCCAGAGCTTCTGATAGCATACCTACTGTAGACTGCATACTACAGCTCCACTGCAACTGCCTCTCTACCTCCGTAAATACCAACCTACCAATGGAACTACCTACATATCCACCTACTTACCCACCAACCAACCCAGATATGCAAGAGCAAGAGCAAGAGCTCCCCTCCCTGTTGCTTGCCGCACTCTCCGTACCTGGTTGGATGCCCAACCCTCCGAACAATGGAACAAATATCGTCTCCCCATCTCCCCACCTGGGCACCTGGGCATCTCCCCAACTCACCGTGTCCTGGATCCAGGCCAGGTACCCTCACTATTTCCTACCTCACTCCATCATACGACTCACCTCCAGCAGTCACTTCAATTCCCTCAACAGCAATCCTGCTTCAACCTGGAACCATGGAAGCTCCCGTCTCCAAGCTCCCCTCCGGAAAAGAGCTCACTGCCCCAAGGTAAACCAATCTACCCCAGCAGATCAGCTGAATAAGAACCCCTGTCAGTACTTACTTGGCATTCACATCCACCTTTCTCACTTCACCGTCCCCCAAACTTTTTCCCCATCCAGAGGATCATGCCACTTCCCAAATTCCCGGAAAGGGAGATAAACATGGTCTTCTTGTGGCGAGAAATGTACCTATTTTGATCCAAGGCTGAAGAGATTTTTTCGGCTCTTATCTGAATTGCTTCACTTTCCGTTTTACTTCAACGTTTTCTCGTATACAACACCAGCACCACCTAAAATACAACGCTGCATCCCCCAAAACTCCATCCACCCCACCCCGCCACGCGCTCTCCCCGTCCAACCCACCTTCAAGACCGACTAACAGCTCAAGTATAAGAAGCAAGACATCAATCAAATCACCTCAACGAAACACCGATCACGAAACACCGCACCAGCCAGCCACCAAGAACCCCAGAAAATACTATATCTATCTGCACGATGACCTGTTCATCTGTCCCTCAACTGCCCACACAGAAGCCCTTCATACATCTCTCTCTGCCTTACCTCGTCTACAAGAAACTTCATACATATCTGCACCCCAACCTCCTCCATCCACCCCCAACATTCATAGATAATGAAAACCTCGAGATGCGATCCGTACTCATGCTACCAGCCGAACTCACCCCCGTGGGGTGCCCGCCACTAACCGAACTCACATACCCTGTACTTGACTGCATCATGTCCGATGGTTAGGTACATTTCCTTCTTACTCTTCAAGACGCTGGACAGAAACCATTCTTGAATCAGTGATTGGTCCTTAATGGCTGCATCAACCTGCTGCAATCAGCTACTCACCTCGTCTCGCCTCATTTCTGTGCCCTCCTACTCGAGTAAATCCATACATTTTCGTAGAACAAAATAATGGTCTATATCACGCCACAAGAGCACTCCAGAAAAAAGGAAGGAAGACAGGTGGGCGGTCGAATTTACAATTCTTTCAATTCTTTCTCTCTTTTCATCCGCGTACAGAAAAGTATCGCTCAGCTCATCTCAGCCTATATAAGGATCCGCCTTTGGCCTTTCCTTCCTGCTCTTTCTTTCTACAAAAAAAACCCCCCTCTCCCTTCCTCTCCGATACTGGTAAGTGTGTGATATGACAAAAGGAATGCCCCGGCCCATTTCCCAGATTCCCGTCCTGAATTGGTTGATCCCCCGCCTCATTATTCTATCCAACTGCATTTGTAGCATGTCTCTCCTTCCCCTTGCCCCTTCCGTTGGTGTTCCCCCCGAGTCTCGGCTCGAATTTCTCATCCGACGAGATTCCCACCTTCCATCCCGGCCAGCCCAGAACCCAACTGCCCTTTCTCCCTCCTGAGTCCGGATCTGGTGGCATCTCAGGTATGGACGAGAACTCCAAAATGGAAGAGGTACGTGTTCGTGTGAGGACGTTGAGAGTCTTGTAGCAACAGGAGCAGGTTCGCAACAGGGCGGAAGAGCAAGAGCAAAGAGCACATCATATCAGATTGGTGCATGCTAGGCCCATGAAAATGTGGCCATCAGTATCCAAAGAATCCCATATCGAGAGGCCCAACCCCCAGGGTCCTTCTCCAAAAACCAGGTCCCAAATCATCATTCCACATAAAAACCCAAGTGAAGTTTGATCACACAGCCATTCCCAAAAAAGACCAACAACAAAAACTCCCCCATTTGCTAGGTACAAGCTCCCTAAACGCCTGTTTCCCAATGAAGGCCGGAGAATGTATGTCCTAAAAACCCCAAGATAAATGTGAAAGTCGTGAAAATTATATATAATTTGTGCATTAGGCTTAAAGGATTCCAGAATCCTTGAGCGCGTTTTGTAAAATCGTTTCTTTTACTGCTGCAAATACCAGTCGAATATTGGATGTGTCCGTGGCTTGGGTAAGACTAGGTGTCATTAGCAATTGAACAAACCAAAATAGGAGAAAGTTGACTTACTGAGGATATAGGTTAAGATGTGCTCGGTTGACTTGATTAAACCGCCAAAGAAGATATTTCGATGCTCGGTTTATATCATTTCCGCCCGAGTAGTCGGGGAAATAGTTGCTTAAAGGCGATCGTCCAAGTTTCTGTCGGAATAAATCGACTTTGTTTAAGAAAAGAATGATGCTCGTCCGCATAAACCATCTTGAGTTAACGACGGAATCAAATAGTACCAAACTCTCCATCATTCGGTTCTTGCCACAAGTCAGTATGTATATATTTCTTAGCTTCAGGCTCCAGAACTTACTTGATTACTCTCTTCGAGTAACACCTGATCGTATTCGCTCAGGGCTACACAGAAAATGATGGATGTAACATTCTCAAAGCAATGGATCCACTTCTTTCTCTCACTTCGTTGGCCTCCCACATCAAACATGCTAAGGTCCCCGTCAGTTCCATAAGTATGTTCCCGAGCTTGTGATCCTTACTGTATGCTTAATGACCCCATTGTGAATCTTGTCTCATAGATACCCGTCGTTTTCGTACGTGCTCTCAGAACGTCTGCTTCGATTGGGATATAGTCCGGCGAGGTTATTCTCTGTGCTTCTTCGAAAAAGCTATTAGTAGTTAGCATCTCCTTGTATCATGAGCAATTTGGCAAGGCATACTATGGCGCCGAGTCCATCAGATAGAATTCGCTTTGTCTTTCCATCAGAGCACCCATGCTTGGATCCTTCCATAATGATTGAATCGCCATGCCGACTTCTGGATTTAGTGTTGGTGGTTCGGTGACCACCTGGTAGTGGACCAAGAAATCGCTGTATTCGCGATTTATTGGTATCGTTGCGATGAGGTCAAACTGTTCCATCGCCCCAATCAATGCCTTGGCGCAATCTACCAAATTCTTGTATATTGTCATCCTGTACATGGACAATTCCTCCACCGAATAGCCGCTTTGATGTATGATTTTCATCTGTTTGACAATGGTCGATTTCCCGCTCTCCCCGGAGCCTTGGTATCTCGTTAGCATTTCCTTCCCATTTCCCGGCCATATTCAGTACCTACCCAGAAGTAATATCTTGCATTCTCGTCGTAGTTTCCTTGAGTCTTCTTCCAAGCTTTTGTCTATCATCTGACTTCGCTTCTTTCCTTCGGAATCATCCGTGTTGGAACTGACGCAGGCTCCCATTTTCCTGGCTCACTAGCTGCAAGCGCAGCCTCGACCTCGTTTTAGATATTATAACGATGTTCGGCCGTCGGCAGAATCTCCGAGAAGCCTTCGATGTTCAATGTCGAATCGAGTTTAGATGGAAGGGTGGTGGTGTTGGCGCAATTATTCTATGTTCGATTCCAGTCGGCTTCTTGAGGCTGTATTGAAGTGGCCATGCAATGGCAGAATTGCAGAACCAACCCGGGCAATGGAAATTGGTCGCCCGTCTGCGACAAAGAGACACGACACACGTTGGCCCTCGACGAAAGTGTTATTATTCAGGCCGACAATATCTGTGCTGATTCTCCCAGTGGGGAGTCCCTTGGCTTCCCAAACGGATGCAATGTCGACACGGTGGAACACGACCGAGGTTGGTAAGGTGTATATGGAGGGTGGTACGGAGAGCACAGCAGCGAGCGGTGATGATGTTGGTAGGTAGTGGATTCGGTGGAGGTGACTGTGAGAGGTTTTTGCGACAATGGGTGAATGGCGGAGAGTGAAGGGACGAGGAGGATTGAGGCGATTCGCAAGCGATGGTTATCGAGATTGATGATGTTGTTGGGAGTGCAGTGCGGTGCGGTGCGGTGCGGGTGCAGTGCAGCAGGTGCAGATGATGCCTTGATGGAGTGAGGAAGTTTGGGTGGTATCAGCGCTGAGTTGCCCGCAGTACAGGACAGGACAGGACAGGACAGGCAAGACAACCACCTTGAAATGCTATGCTATGCTATGCTAGCGTGGAAAAGTGCCCTGCCCTGCCACGCAGAACAGGTGTCTACAACGTTGTAAAGCTGCGCTACGGAGCCTGAGAACCTGTCGACAGAACCTGCCCAGAGTTCTGATGGGTGCCAGTCCAGTCAGTTGTCAACCACTAGAAGCTTGTGAAAAGAGTCCCTGTAGGCACGTTTTCTGGCTCGTCTGGTCCGGTCGCCGCCTCTTCCGATGCTTTTGCTCTGCCCACCGCCACCAAAAACGCCAACGAGAGCCAGCCAGCTAGCAGCTGCCTTTGGTCCAGTCAAAGGCGATACCTCCTCGGCCAGATAGATATTCACAAGCGAGGCGGCAAAATAAAGCCGTCTTGTTTATTGCGAGCACGAGAAAGAGCGACCTGTGAGTTTTGGGAGGGTGACTTCTGCCGCCCATTTAATCACATTTAATCACATTTAATGGCTCTCTTGGAGTCCTTCCGCTGCTCCTTTCGCGCTTGTCTCTGAAGATCACTACACTACGGTCAGGTCGCTGACAACGTCGAAAAGCTAGTTAGACGAAGCTGGCTAGCTAGTCAACGGCAAGTCAACGGCAAGTCAACTTGCACTTAGCCAACGAGTCTCGAGGTCTAGGTTACGTATACTTGTACCAAGGCAGTTAGATTGGTACCTTACGAAGTCCGTACCGAGTACACTACACTACACTACACCGTCTGCCACTCTACTGTTACCGTGAGCGTTGAAACGGCTCTTCTAACGTCACCCAAAGCCCAAGGTCTTCTTCCATACGATAGTATAGATAGGTTGACTCAATTCGCGTCTCTTCGCAACTCTTGCAACAATTCTCATGGCGGTACGAGTTGGAACTACACCACCACCACGAAAGAGACGACTCGCGACGATGTTGGTGGTGGTGGTGGTGGTGAGTCGGAGCGGGCTTTATCCCTCAGCCATGGGTGCGTGGTTCACAAAGTGTCACGGTCGTGCCCTCGTGGGTTTGGAGCCGTCCTGCGCTTCTCCTTCCCTCGGAGTCCAGCCATGACCTAGCATTTCCTAGCGTGCCCCGCAAGGAGTCTCTGAGAGACCGTGCGAGGTGGAGCATTGGGTAACCGCCGGGCGGTGCAGGCTCAGTCTGGTGTGTCAAGAGTGAGATGAAGCACCTGAGCAAGCCTACGTGCGCGTGGATCTGACCCTGATCAACATTGATGTTCCTGAAGGCCTTCGATCATTGAGAGGGAAGATGATGCGTGAACATGATCCACGATCCGCGACGCAGGAGATGAAGAAAGCCATGCATGTGCGCCGAGGATATGAGGATTGAGGAACCCCAAGATTACTCGACTAAGTTTGAGATGGGGTTGGCTAGAAAGAAAGAAAGAAACAGAGGATTATTATTTCGTCCAGATCGATCAGCAAAGCCACAGGTGTCCATCACAGACAGAATCATTATTTTCCCGCCGCCCGCTTCTTGCCTAACCTGAGAGTGGGAGACGAATCAAGTCGGTCAGGCATGGGTTCGCAATTTCACAACTCAACAATGGGAACTCGATCCATTCTTGCGAGAAGGGGAAAACAAGGAGAAAGCAGTCTCAACTGAATCATTTCAAGAGTTTCCGTTACACCTTTCACACATGTGTGCGCCCTCAAAGTTCAAACCGCTCTGGCAACCCCTTCAACCCACCGTCTTACCGCAACCGCAGCTCCGGGTCTACAGCAAGATTGATTGGTTCCTATCCCTTATTTCCACGTGGGAATCTCCAGGTCTGAAGCGAGGAGACGAAAAAGGCAGCCCTTCTCGATCCGAACTGTTGCATACCGGTCCCTTATTTACCGGTATAATGCAGCAGCAACTACCCCCTTTTCCTTCAAGATCCAACTGTTCGGCGTTGTACAAAGTACACGGCCCAAAATCCATACATATCTCGAAACAAGATATCTAAAAACAGTTTCTGAAAACATGAAATCCTCTGGACCCCTCTGCAGGAATGGTAACACAGTATCACGACTCTCATAACTAACCTGGGCATACTCGAGTACATTTACCGATTAACCAACTCCATAGCGCTTACATTCCAATTCCATCATCTAACCTACCTATCATATACCCCAGTTAGTATCATCAAGGTACCAACCAACCCCCGCCTCCGCCACCAACAATACGACAACCCTTCTCCCCAATAGAAAACCCCCTCGATACAAGATGCATTCTTACAACAATCCCAAATTCCAAAATACAAAAATAAACAATAAACAAATAAGTTTTACACAAGCACTTAAAACAATGACGCCACACAACCTCCATGGAATATCCCAAGCATAAACGTGTCGAAACAACGGATCCTCCCACGCACCCCAGCCTCTCACGAGAGAAAAAATCTTGAAACGAAGGATCAAGTTCCCACAGCCCCCGTAAGAAGCATAAACAAATGACCTAATGGGGATGGGTGAAAGAAGCTTAAATCTGGATTTAGATTTATGTGCCTCGCCCTCACCTGATCATGTCGTGGAGTGCCCTTCATGTTTTTCACTCAACGCATAAAGATCTCTCCAACGATCTTCAGATTAACACCCGAGCGAGATGTCATATTTGCCCCCTGGCAAATAAACCGAGAGAACGGCTCAGAAGTGATAAGTTAATTATAGATTTTCGGCATACATAGCCCTATATATATATGTATCAAAGGTTTGCCGTTGAGCGAGCTGAATGGCGCCGACTGGAGTGTTGTTTTGTTTTTCTTTCTTGCCAATTTTCGAAATGGGATTTGCGGCTTGATTTCTCTATTTCCAGCGTTGTGTATGAGGATTTTCTTTGGTCACCAATGAATGTTATAGATGGGCTTGGTGCAAGTGTCCTTGATACTCTTCACTCGGGAGGAGATGACTTTATTTGCTTTTGACTTTGAAGGAAGAGTTTTCGTCTTGGTTGCGTTCGTTGTACTTTTGGTATTAAAGGACTTGGGACTTCGCTCTCTCTCTCCTCTTTGATTCTGATAAAAAAAACATGTTGAAATATTACATTGAGCTACTCTCTTTCTACTTGATCATGTCAATTCCTCTATATTGAGGTTCACCTACTACTGAAAGTTCTTGCAATTGGTAGGTTACCTACCAATAGCACATACTTCACGTGGAGAAACGGGGGTCTATTAGTAAGTAGGTGGGTGACCTACCAGAGCACGGAAAGTCAAGACTCAATCTTATTTATAGCTTCACCTACTCTTTTCAAATCAATTTTATATTTGGAACTTTTAGGTAGTCGTACTACCTAACTTGGGTATTTTAAATGGTAATACTACCTAACTTTGCACTTATTTTTATCTTTCCACAGATGCATGGACGTTCATGTAGAGGATGCTGTTCGGTCTTAGAATGGGTAAGAGGCATTCTTTGAGCCCCATTCAATCAATCTCTTTAGTAAGTCCTGGGTGTAGGATAAATGAGTTCACGCAATGTATCCTAAAGTGAATATAACCTTTGTCAATATTTCTAATCAATTTGAGTAAATGACAAGCCAGCGAGCAGTTGGTGACAAGGTTTACCAACCTTGTGAAGCTTCGGGTGACTGAGTCCGAGTTTGAGTGAGGTTTGCTAAATGTGCTACTTTCGTTGTCTCAAGTAATTGGGAAATGTTGCTGAAAGGACCTATTTCCTGAATGTTCGTTCAAGAGAGTTGCATCTAAAACCCGTTACACGCAACTTGGTTTGTCAATATTGATTCTCTTAATCTATCTGAATACTGGTTTTATTAGCACTACAATCAGACGAACGGGTTATCGCAACTTCGCTTGGGTTACGCCTCCAAAGTTGCTTGCATAATTATTGTCAAAATACAATCCAGCAAGTGACCCAAACCTCTCAAATATCAAAGTTGTATTTCTCTTCTATACTTTATGGAATACATCAATCATAAAAAGCTCCCCTCAGACGCTTCACCTATACAACAAATCCTCCACCATCTCCCCAATAGCCAAACTACTCGTCAAACCCGGACTTTCAATCCCTAACAGGTTCACAAATCCATGATACCCTTCTTCCTTCTGAATAACAAAATCTATAAATCCCGTTCCGCTACCCACAGCACTTTTGTACGCTAACTTGGGTCGTATCCCGGCATAATCAGGCACTATGGCATCCTCCTTCACATCGGGTAAGAATCGTTTGATCTGTTCAATCGCTTGATCGAGTCTTTCCGACGACACCGAAAGATTGTCCGGTGAGTCAACCCATTCAATATCAGGGCCAAAACGAATCCGACCACCAATATCCATAGTAAGATGGGTTCCCAAACCACCGAGTCCTGGTTCAGGAGCGGGGTAAATGAGATGGGTTGTTTTCGGGTGAGGCGAGGAATAAGAAAAGTAGTTTCCTTTCGCGTAGTATTGCGTGCGATGACGACTTTCTGGGAGAATCATGTTGCTGACATCGCATGCTCCTAGACCGGCCGAATTTATTATCGTTTCAGCTGTGATGGTGTTTTCTTCGCCCGAAGCTTTATCAAGGGTCGTGATTTCCCAGCCTCCAGAACCATGATCTCCCAGAGGGGCAATTCTTACAACCGGAGTGTGAAGTACCACGTCCCCACCTCGATCCTCAAAATCTCCTAACAGGAATTGCATAAACGAATGCGAATCTATGATTCCTGTTGTGGGAGATGATAGGATTCCTACCTTTGCTCGAACAGAAGGTTCGAGCTTTGGTGCTTCGGTGAGGGAAACAAATTCGGTGGGAATCCCAGATTGGGTCTGAGAAAATTTGTGGACTTTTACTAGTTCTTCCCATTGCTGGTTCGTTTGAGCGACAATCCATTTCCCGCAATTGTTGTGGGGGATGGAGTGTTTTTTGCAGAGCTCGTACATCATTTGTTTGCCTTTGATGCAGAGTTTGGTTTTGAGTGTATCAGCTGCATAGTAGAGACCTGCGTGAATGACCTGGTATAGAGGAGGTTAGTCTAGGGTTTGAGTGAATTGTCAAATAGAGCGTTGTTTTGACTTGACATTTGTTGGCTTGTAAAACTCACTTCCGAATTCCGTGAGCTCGTCTCCATCCCAACCCCACCATTGCGTTCAATAAGAAGAGTGCTCGTTCCATCTCGTGCAGCCAATTGTCTCGCAATAGATAATCCCACTGCACCCCCTCCAATGACCTAAAAAGACGGTCAGTTAATCTAGCCTTATCCACATTCCATTTCCCTTACAGCATGCGTAAAGTCTGCTCCTCTCGCCACTGAGGTAGAGAATTCCCTTGTTATCCCCCTACACGCAAATTGACGTCTTACCGAACGCGAAAACATCTTTGAAGGTTTTTTGGAATTGGGTTTGAGGTCTAGCTGAGGATGCAATTGGAATTGTGGAACGGTCTGTAACAGGGAAGACCAGCCGAGATAAGCTGATAAGCCCGCTATTGCTCGGGTTTCTGGCCCTTTCCAAGCTCGCGATAGACAATAAAAAAAAAGGCAGTAAGCGCTTGAGATTCCGCTTGAAATTCGTACTTGCCAACCTAGCTCTCTGTTCAAACCTTCTAATTCAAGGTAATTACCCTAAATACCTGGGACATTCTAAACCGGGTGGCTTGGAACAATGAAGTTCGATTGTCCCAGTGTATTTAGAGCAAAACATAGAAGGTTGGCACAACAATTTATTTACTGTCGCTTTTATTGACGACCGCGAGCCAAGCAGAAAGCGTAAGTATGTAAGATGGACATAATAACAGAAACAATATGTCAAACTTTGGGTGGTTTATCCGCAAGTGGAAAGCCTACAATTCCAATTACTGTCAAGATGCTTTTCTTGAAAACTGTTTCCGTATTGATTGCTACGAGGATGAATGTGACACGAATTGCTCTGGTGCACTTAGAATAAGGCTTACTCATCTATTCTAGCTGTTGAAAATGGTTGTCGTCGTTTGAGAGATTGCGGGACAATCAAAAATATTGTTCAGTTGACTGGCAAAAACCACTCGGAGGTTTGGCAATACAGCAATTCCACTATGACATTCAGAAGTCTAACTATGAGTCATTTTCTCCCCAAACAAGAGTATGAATTCTATTAAAAACCGGGCTTCGCTGCCGGTTTACGGTTCAATCTCAAACTTCCGTCTCCCAGAATTTCCGAGAGCGTACCGTGCCGAGACATCTTCGTAAGTTGCCATTTGATTTCGTTGTGATAAAAAGCTGACCTAGATTTTTAGGACTTTTCTTTACGGCAAAGGGTCTATTTGGGTTTCGAGCTTTATGGGAGTAAGGGATAGGGGAGTAATTGAGAAAGGGAATTGTAGTTTCAAGCGAGAGGATCGAGAAGCAAGGCATCCCATGGATCGGTTGTGGAAGTCGGTGTAATTGGAATGTTAAAGAGATATCTGACAGTGATAAATTGAGTAAAAGTCCCGACTAAAGTTCCCTGTACACCTGGATAATATCCAAACAAAGGACATTATGCTAGAGCGCGTAGGACAGTTGAAAGAGGGGCATTAGTGTTTAAGATCAATTGTCATCTTTTAAATGAACACTTCTTGTAAGTTAACTTATTTCATTTTATTCTACAAAACTTTTACAATAAAGATAGATGCGCGAAAGAAAGTGTCCAGCAACTAGTCCAGTAAAACATTTCCAGAACTTCCACTCATGAAACCATCCAAGGCCAACCTCATTCTGAAATGGAATTATCCCGAGAAAGCTTCTCTAGAAACAGTATTCCAAGACTTATTTACAGTAAAAAACCTTGCGACTCACTTGAAGTTCAGAGGTTCAAATATTCAGGGACAGAAGAGTAAGTGAAGTAAAACACTTGATTGCTTAGATACTTTTTCAGCTCCATGAAAACCAGATGAGTTCCACTGTAGTAGGGGAGGGAAGAAGATTTTATTATATTTCCCTAAAACAACGAACAACCCCCAAAGTGTATACTTCGGAGAGGGCAAGGAATGTACAATACACGTATAATCTGTCACAACCAAGCCCCCTTCATCTCAGTCTCCTTCCCAAAATTATATATACCATACCCCAAACCTAACCCCAAACATCTCAAAACAGTCCTTGAACCCACCAGAACCATCCCAGTTTGTATCCCGATCGACTGAAAATGATAACACCCCAAAGATATCCCCCAAAAGAAAATCATGATGGGACACCTTCATAAATAAACCCATCACCACCCCTCTTCCTACTCCTCTTTTTAATCTTATGATTCCCCCTCGCCTTAACAAAGATTGTCAAAGCAGTAATGATCAACACGATGATCGCTCCAATAGTAGGGACCTATTCATCATTCATTAGCCACCCTCTCGTCCCATGACACATAGCAACTTCCCCTCCAGCACCTTGGAGCAAAAGAACAGAAGGGGTAAGACTGAAAAAAGTCACCCACAAGAATAATCCTCTTCCTCATAAACTCCTCCTCAACATCACTAATCTTCCACAAACAAGCCGCCTCACTACCCCCCATAACCCAACACCCCACCTCATCCAACTCATTGTAATCAACCCATACCTTCCCTCCACCTTCCCCATTACCCCCTAGCCTTTCCCTCACAACCCCAAACAAATAACTATTCTCCAACCCAGTCCTCGGAGCCGCAAAGCTGTATCCCCTCCCACAACCCTCCTCAGCATCAGCATAAACCCTCGTCGTGGCACTAAGTGTCCAATTCCATGGCTGTCCCGTAGCACGACATGCTGCGTAGTGACTGGTGGTGCAATCGGAATTTACCCAACGACCAGAGGAGGAATCCATGGTTGCGCAGTGGTAGGGGTTGGTTTTATTCGTTGCGCTGGTGGTGTTGTAAGATCTTGGTTCTCCTTCTGCCCAAGACCATATGGTGGCTTGCGTGTAATTTTTGTAAGGGAGGAAAGATTGGAATGTCGTTGTATCTCGTAAAAGCGAGGTATTCAAAAAGGGAGAAAGTCCACAACCCGGCGAGTTTCGAGTGAGATTGAGAAGAGGCCCAAGATCTTCTCCAATCGTAGTAGGAAATGCGAAGTCCAGAATTGTGGAAGCCTCAGCCCAAGAAGTCTTACCCCCCAACCCAAAGTTAGAACTCGAATTCTGGAATAAACATCCCTCGACAACTCCCCCATTCGCCGTCCCCATGACATTCCTCTCATTCCTCAAATACCCGGAGGGGAATATCGTATCTTCATCATTAGTAAAATTATACCCACCCATCTGAGGATCCACATCCCCCCATCCAAGTAACAACCTCTTCTCCCTATAAAACTCCAGAAAGCTAGCACTAGGCCATCCATCAACCGTAGAAGCTATTTTGAATTCATCCAACGAGATGTTATAATAATCGGATGAGGGTCGATATTTTTCTGCTACCGTGTACCAACTTCCGTTGATATTTGCTCTTTCTGACGCCAGGTTTTGAGGCGTGTATAGGACATCTGAGAGGTTGGAGTTGAATATCTCGCTCAGAAGTTTTGAGTCTGAAGGAAGTCTGGAGGGAGTTGGCGGTGGAGAGAGGGGGGTGGATATGTTTGTGGAGGCGTGTATGTTGATGTATATGTAAAGTAAGTGGGCGGCAAGGGTGGTATCTGTTTTTGAGATGTAATCCGATAACAAACTCGTGAATTTCGTGAGGGTGAAATCCGAGGTACAGTTGTAAATCCCCGTTGGAGAGACCTCAATATTCTGATTTCCAGGGAGACTCGAGGTAGCCGGTAAGGATGTCGAGGAACTTGTCGTCGAAGTGGTGGTATCAATACTGCTTGTAGTCGTACCAAGTTGTCTCCCATCCAACCCCGTTTTAAAAGCCGCACTCGACCCTCCAACACCATCCCCAAACCACGGACAAAAACTCCAAGTCCCCCCTCCTTTATCCCAGAAAATATCAACTTCCAACCGCCGAAAGCCCACAGCAAGTAAATTACTCAAACACTTCCCCAAGTCGCCTCCATATCCACAAACAGCACTGACGGAGACCCCCGGCTCAGTGATGAAATTAATGGGAATCCTCAGTCCGAGATCTCTTTGAGACTATGAAAGGTTAGTAAACTAGAACCAACCAAGATGGAGACTGAAGTATGAGAGAGTTTTGTGAGAAGATGCGAGAGAGTGAGAGAGATAAGAACCCACCAAAACAGCAGTCGCCCCCTCATTCCTAACCTCAAGTCCCTCATCAGGAGAATAACTCCCACTCATCGTCCCACTACTCATCCCACCAACTCTCTTCCTCGCATACCCAAAAATGGAAAGTTGAAAAGCCCGTACTCGTATGAAATGAAAAAGTGCGGATATCACCTAATCATCATCATCGGATACCCCGGAAAAGGCAACCCACCCAACAAACCAACAAACAAGATTCACTCCCAATCCCCAGTATTACTTCTCAACTACCAAAATTATCATTATCCAAGGATCCCGGAACACAGCCAATTGGTGAATCAAGGTTGATTGGGCAAAAATTAGATTTTTAGATTTTTTAAAGACCATGACGTTGGGCAACTTTTCTAGCTTACTCTCTAAACGAGGGACCCAATGCGCTACAGTTAGTGGTCTTGGGCCCAGTTGGCAGGAGCATAGCAACCACCTAATTAAAGCAAGCATCCAAGCAATTCTAGATAGAATCCAGCCATAATTTCAGTAAATTTTCTCGACGTCTATGGACTATCAAAGGTGCTTTTTGATTGATACGGCGTGCGAGTGTTCCCCCCCGCGATTCGTTTTCGAGGACAAGAAAGCATGTATATGATGGGAGGGTGTATACTGGGTGGAGTCGTGCCTTCCCTTCTCGTCGTGAGTCCAGGTTGACAAGAGGGACGGAGGGACTCTGTGGTTGTGGTGGTCGACCGTTGAAGTTAGGGAAGGAACGACACGACCTCCCTCTCAACTCGCCATCGGCATAGCCTAGGGAATTATGTCGGCTGCCGTAAAGAATCGCATCAATCACTCACGGGTCTCTTCATTATCAAAGACAGAGCCTAGCGCCAGGAGAAGGGGAACAGACTGAGACTTAAAATCGGGCCCTTTCCCCGGCGCCATTTACGCCACGGGGCACTTCAGTGAGAGTTAGAGCAGTACTCATGACAGCCACAAAACTCAATTGGACCTGGTGTGTGTGGTGGACATTTTCGAAATTTTATATAATTTGTTTTTATTCTACTCTGTCAGAGTGTTATTTTCATTTCCAACCCCTATTTTCCCTCGTTCATAAACCAACCACCCCGTCATGAATCATCCACATCACCAACCTCATCACTATCCCACCATCCATCCCTAAAGAGGAGAGAGAGAGAGAAAGAGAAACAAAAAAGGTATCCCAACATAAAAAAAAGAACCTAGACATAAAGTAACCAATACACCCCCCCTTCTAACTCCCCCCCAATCCCATCATAATGGCATCATTACAACCATGAAAAAAAAAAAACAAGTAGGGAAAAACTCCAACGATGGCTCGCTCAGTAAATCTCTAAAGGCAGTCCTCCGCAGAAAATGCAAATCAGATCTTGTGGTGCTGTACATATAAAGTAAAAAGAAAAACAGGAAAGGAAAATGGTTGCAAGCGTTTTTGCGATATATAGTTAGTTCTCTTCAGAGAGAAATGAAGAAAATAGGGTATTATGTTAAAACGTATTGGTACAGGAGACAAAAGAAAATTTGGCATTCTTCGGAATCAAGAAGCCATCGAGTTTCTGTATCGAAGATGAGGCGTCGATGCCTTCAACATAGCAGCATTTTGCGGCGGAGGCAAAGGCGGCAGAGCACATCGTGGCGGCGGTGCCGGAGGTGGACCGGTGACCAAGACCGGCAAACTTTGACGTCCTGCAAGCTTCTTCTCCTTCAGTGGATCGCGGTGTGCTGATGGCGGAGTAGGTGGTTTTGAGCTTGCTTGTCTAGCCCTCAAGTTTGAGTTTGAATTCAATGTCCTCAGAGCATTTGCTGTAGCCGATTCATTTGAAATTACACGAGGTCTCAAAGAGACTTGACTCAGGTTATGAGAAGTATAGAGTGGCGATTCCTCAGTTGTCCGTACTTGCATGCTTTTTGGACGACGAAGTTTGCCATGGGTATGGGAGGATACTATGTATCCGTCGAAGCTTCCGTTTTCGACAGTCAAGTGATTAGACTTGGTCATGGCCCCGATATGTGGTCCATTTAGAAGAGGAGCTACGATTAAAGCAGCTTCCACATCCGGGCTCTTATAATTTCGTGGATCCCCGTTCATGTCGTTAAGTGTCTGCATACTCGAGTAGCGTCGAGGAAATTGAAAGTCCATGAATGTGTCCTTATTGGAAGAGTTTTGTGGCATGAAGCTTGATCTGCGGTCTGAGTTGGATTGTCGACTGTAACTATCCCCAAGTGATGACTTGATCTGGGGACTATTTTCGACCGCAGATTGGAAGACAAGAGTAGTCGTGGTAAGTCCGGAAGTATAATGTGAGGATTCCGACGGAATATCTGGCAATGCCTTATCCTTTCGCTCAGGCGAAGCTGTTGTAACGTTCGGTGGAGTTAAAAAATCCGTTCCGGTATAACTAAGCGGCGGGCCTTTAGCAGCAGAGAATCTCTTAGCAGATGGGACACTGAAGTTCGGTGTCGTAGGAGACTGCGATCGAATAGGGCGGGACTGGCCACTGCCATAAGTAGAGTGAGGTCTGTATTGACTTGGCGTATTGGCTTCAAGAACGGGAATAGGCATGGTCTGCATAGATCTTCGACGTTCGTTTATTGCTGAAGCATTTGGTCTTAGCCGTGCATCTTCAATAGATATCTTTGGAGGATGGTAATCATCTAAAGTAGAACAGCTCTCCCTCGTGGGTGAAGTAGAAGGAGACGAGCATTGTGATGTATACAAAGTCCTTTGCCCAGAACTCATCATCGAAAATCGATTTGTGTTTTCTCTCAAGAATTCCAGATGATGTCCATCCTCACTTTCTGCAACCGAATCTTGGATATAGCAATTGTGAGGCTCTATGAGATCGGGGTGTGTTTCTTCGTAACTTTCTTCACCCGGGCTATCGTTCCACGGAGATGTTGGACTTGCCGGGGAGGTGGGACCGGAACGATCTGGACTTGTTTGGACCAAATATCTATGACTTGGTTGGGCTTTTAATTGCATGATTTTTTCGTCGGGTTTTGGTTTTCCAGTCTCTGAAGCATGCTTTTTACCACCCAAAGCTTCGATCTCCCTTCTTACCACAGCAAGCCAGGAGTCCATATCCTCAGCACAGTCCATAACTAGAAGTAAGCTAGTAGCCGTTCTTCGATAGTCCGCTCCCCGAAATGCGAGCCGAGATAGAAGTGATCTCGAATCTGCGGTAGGCGCGCCGTCAGGGTCCATTGCTTGCGAAATTTGAAGAACCCAATGCTTCCCTGGAATAGCATCGCTGGCGAATGCCACCGAGTCTTTCCCAAGTTGCATCATTTTTTCCGGTAGTCGATCAAATGATCCATCCCCTGAATATTGAAGGAGATACCCAGATGTTACAAGAACAAATATCTTCCGAGTCCAGTCTGCTTTTGACATCGAGCCTGATATCTGCCTGCGATGTTTGCTTTTCGCCTTTTCGTTCTTCTTAGCGGCAGCCGAGTTTTGTTCCAGGTTCCCCGATTCTTCCGACGTTTGACCAACACCCTCTCTCAAGCTGTGATTCCTGCTATGGTTATTCAGGCGCAGAATGGCATCGGCTGATAATGTCGAAGCTGCCAATGTCGCATGTTTGACAGCCTGGGGGTAGGCTTGGAATAGTGGCGGCGGGTCCCATGCTGCCGATGTTCTTGTCAGGGGACGAGGAGAAGGCTTTGTTGGTTTTGGACTTGGTTTAGGGATCTGCTTCTTTGGCTTGACCGACTTTGGCTTGAAGTTCATTCGAGAGGATCGTCCTATCCGTGAGGCAGGTGTTGCGGGTGTGGCAGGAGTCGCAGGACTTGTAGCAGTGGTGGATCTCGTTATTGAGAGGCTCGTTCGATCGTCCTTGTTGTGAAAACTGCTGGATATGGTAGACACAGGTTCCTCCAGCACCGGTGAAACGATACTCTTTTCCATCTGCCCTCTTGTCCTTGTAAATATCCCGCGCAAGCCCCCCTTTGACGCTCGCCTATTGATCTTCTTCCCCGCCAGCGGCACTCGATTGTCCTCGGACGTAGAGAATTCCATTGGAGGCGGTCGTGCTCGGCGATTGAAGGAGAAAGCTGACGCAGGAGGATTGAATCTGTGATTTGGATCCGTATCCCGAAAGGCCGAATTCGCCAGGTCGGTGTCGGCCATCTTATATATCCCCCTTCCCTCCAACGGAATGTATTTGTTCCTCCTACTCCCGGCAATGAAGACTCGTTGTTTTGTTTATGTTTTCTTTTCGTATCCAAGCAAGTAATGTTGCAAGTCACTAGGGTTCGTTAATGCGGCGGGAACAGGATATCCCAGTCAGAGACTCGGGATTTAATGGTATTGTTGAAAACGTGTAGGCCAGCTCAATGCCGCTACCCATCCGGAGCCCAATTCCCTGGTTCTCCTCAATAATGGCAAATTGAAAAGTTCAATGCTAAAAGGACAAATTGGCGATTCAAAGGCGGATGTGGATTAGAAAGTGGTGTAATTCGAGTCATGAAAGGACGAAAGGATTACGAGGCGAGCGCGCGAGAGATGACGAGAGAACATTGGAAACAAACAGGTGGTTCCAGCTTCGTTTAAGTTGGGTAGGGCGGAGTCGTGAGCGCGTGGTTTCCTAGGATTCGGGAAGAGGAAGCCGTTTCGAAGTGGGTGGTGGGGTAGAGTCTCCAATGGATGGAGGATACGAGTTGTGTACGTGTTGGGAGGAACACGAATGGATGGATGGCAAAAACGAGTCAAGTATTTTGAAGCAATTCCAAGGCGCAAAAATCAAAAAGTAGAAGCGTAGAAGCAGAGAAAGAGGGAGCCGCCGGGCCAGAAGAAGATGACATGGGTATTCACTATGCACGGCCGTCATATTGAACCTTCACCTTCAACCAAACTTCCCTGGGACAGTGGGAACAGTGGGAACAGTGGGAAGAGGCTGGAAGAGGGCCATCACGGGCACAGACCGGGCTCTTCTGCAGGTGGTGTCGGTGTCCAAGCCCATGTCTATTATGCTCCTTCCTTGTGCATAGGGCTTGGATCGTTGGATCCCTAGTGGTTGAAATCGCCCCGGGATCTCGAAAGACCTCCTTGCGGTGCTTGCTCTTGCTCTTGCTCTCTTTTGCCGTTGGGTCGCGGCTGCACCTGTGCTCAGGCAGAAGAAAGTTTTTTCCGAGATGATGACAAGATTGCCAGATTACCTCTCGATAATTTCGACTTTTTTATTCGATCATTGGTGCTGGAGCAAATTGCGGAATACGTATGTACGAAGAGAAACTAACTGCCTTGATTCTTGCACTGCACTTGGAAATGGAAATGGAAATGGGGGGCGGAAGGGATTACCCCTCAATCCGGCCTTCCAACAACGTCGCTCACGTCGCTCACGTCGCGTCTGTTGGCGCCCAACGAACCACTGCCCACATCTACACAGAAAATGACCCGCTAACGGGGGGTAGACAAGAGACTACAGGACACTAACTCAGGTACGCGCCGCCCACTGCAGCGTAACATTACCCTCCCCTCTTACCACCAGTAGCTAGGCCTCTTGCTGCGGTGTGGTGGGTGTGGTGGGTGTGGTGGGAGGGTGTCAAGGTGTCAAGGTGTTCACGGTGACGATCTGTGCGGGATGATTGACGATTGATGATTGATGATAGGGGAATCGGAAAATAGGGAAAGGAGATCAATCAAGCGCCCGAGGTTCAGATGATCTGAATGATACGATGCACATGGCGAGAGATGAAAGGGCGAAGAAGAATAGCCTCAATGGACCGATCATCGCAGACAATTCGAAGTTAGGTTCCGGAACAATTCGAGGTGGAAACGAGACATGCAGCGTGAACCATCATCTGTCTGGTGCTTCGTACGGAGTACTTACAAATGGATTTTCTAGAAAATGCCAACGTGCACGTCTTTCTTCATATGCCGGCTACACTCCGTACCCCAGGCCAAGAGCCCTTTCATGTTGCATTGCTGTTCGACGGGTAATCGCACCGGTACCAAGTATCAGTCCTTCACCTCTCTATGCGACATACGCGTCGTCGAATCAAAGTTTTCTCGACAATCGAAACGCTTCTCGCGCAAACTTTGTGAACACCGTGTTCGACCTGGACATGCAAGACAGAGATGGTGTGGTCACTCTGAGGTGCCCTTGAAACGAGCGCCATGGATGCGATGCAATGTGTAGGCGTGCGACGAGATGTTGCAAGGACCCCACCGGCGGAAGAACGTCTATTGGAGCAACTGATAGCGATGAACGCCTTTGCGCCCCCAATGCGAGGTTGGTGTTGAAGGTGGTGTGTTGAACACAACCTTGGAATTGCGGCAGCCCGTTACGAGTACTTGGGTCGGAAGAGAGAAATGAATCAGCTGAGCAGTTCCGCCAACCAGCTTTGCACGATATGTGCTTCAGGGAAAGAGGCTGGCACCTGCCTCTCCGGCTTATTGTTCCAATTTGGTAGGGCAATGGAAAAACGAGATGGAACATTAACCCACATCTTCTCGAACAATCATTTCAATTGACCAAAATTCCGGGGTTAATGTTTCTATGAGGCAGGTACGAACCTGCAGATTTCCTGCCGAGCCCTTCCATCCATTTTTAAACTTTTACTTTTCCCCGAAACACTTCGAAAAGAGGCTGGGGAAGTAAAAGATAAAAGTCAATCGGGTTTCGACATGCCGAGTACGGGGTACAAACTTACTCCGCCCAGCTTAATTCAAGACTTCACCAAGACTGAAAATAGTGGAGAAAACTCGCCCTTGCTAAATTCCAATTCGTGGACAAGATGACTTCTATTGAGATATAGAAGGTAGATAAATTGGTGAGACCCTACTACACCCCCCTCCCCTTGAAATACAGGCAATCATCATGAATGACAAACCAGTCATCTCAGTTCGCGCTCATATCGCAAAGGCATCAATAAAAACTTTTATCTAACTAATTTCTTTTTCCCTGTCAAAGTTTCCATGCCAATGCTAGCTATGCCATAACAAATTCAACCTATATCAAATTACAGGATATCCACCAAGTAACATCAAGCAAAGATTGTTGCTTTAGGCCACTTTTGCGTTGCGCTGGACTTGAATGCGTCCACCTCGCTGCTCTTCCATGATTTCAGGACCTCCAAAGCCTCGGCGGCTTCCTCTGATGTGATGTTTGAAAGCTTGAGAATGGCGACGATATCCTTCTCGACGCTCGACGAAGAGTCTGGCGACAAAATCTTTCGTACAGTCAACCCCGAGAGTGTTCGCCGAGCGCAGTCTTTGTGCTTGCTGAGATATTCATCGTTGACTTTCGTAAGAGAGGTGGAAGCCGGCAGAAGGTTGAACTCCGACTTGATGACTTCTGCGGTCTTTGGGTTAAGAGTATCCAGTTCCTTGTCCAGGGCCAACTTGAAGCGGATGGTTTGACTGTGGACCTTGGAGTGCTCTGGGTCCAGAGCTGCTGCTGCTAACAGACACTTGAGAGCAAGAACGTACTTCTCTGGTAATGATATTAGTCAATGAACTCGAGTAAGGCATTGGAAAACTTACTTCGTCGAATGAACACTTCAAAACCAGCCAATTGAGCATCAATGTACTTCGGGCTCAATTGTAAAAGAGGCGTTAGGAATTTCATAGCATCATTCATTGGCTCTGTCGTAGCAGCAAGCTTAGCACCCTCCGGATCATCGTCCTTCTTCTTTGGGTCATTGTCGCCTTCTCTAGTCGACTTATTGGGCTCATTCTTCTTCGCCAATGCTTCGCGCTCAGCCTTTTGCGCTTCCTTTCGCGCCTTCTTGGCTGCTTTCCTCTGCTCAGCTGCATCTTCTTCACTCAAACCAGCAGTTCCATTGGTGCCATTCAACTGAGGTTTATCGGCGATTTTGATATACACATCGATGGCAGAAAGCGCAGCACGAGAATAGAAGGGGTGCTCCCTTAATTGGTCTTCCCATCTAATCATATCAACGTACGCTCGAATTTGACCTTTGCGTAGAGAGAAGCTGTGGAAATCAAATTGATCTTCTTGCCATACATCAAAAATATTGAATATAGAAGTAAGTCTCTTGAGAGCAAGACCAACTTTTCCTTGGCGCGCATATGACTGACCATCCTCAGTCAAAAACCACACACATTGCATATCATGCAAATCAGCAAGGGGTCCTCCAACAGTCTCTGCTCGGGTAAACATCCCCATTGTCTTCACAGCGGCTTCGCTTTCGTTATTTCTCAGTTGGTATTTGGCAGCTTTTGTGTTGATGTGACGATCCCGCGTATCCAGAGTACGGGCGAGCTCCATAATCTCGGAAGCTTTTTGGGTATTACCATAATGCTTCCATATCCGGGCTTTTGTCAAATGGAAATCCACGCTTTTTGGTTCCAGTTCGATCGCCTTGTCGATGAAGTCCATAGCCTTGTCCAGATCTCGGCTCAAATAATAATTGTAATGTTGAGCAAGAAAATAGAATGCCGCAGAAGCACCCTTTGAAGTATCACCACTTCTCTTTGGTTCTTCGCTTTTCTCACTCTTTCCACTGTCAATGTATTGCTGAACCAATGATGGAAGAACTTCCTTCTTGAAGTCACTTGAGTAAAGATGCTTGAGGTTTGCAAAGGTTGAAGGCACGCCCTTGTCCAGCATTCGGTTGACATATTTGTCGGCAGCTGCTTTGAAGTCATCACCTAAATTAGAGTTATTAGTGGTTTGTTGCAGGAAAATTTGATTGATTTCTTACCTTCTAAGAAATCAAGAGGCAGTCGACGTGCTGCGTCGCATCGAGGATACTTCTCAGCATACTCATCGTACACTGCCTTCATGGCTTTGTGGTCTGTAGGCGCAATTCCCATTCCTTTTATCAGTCCGTCATAATATGTCTTGTACTCGGAGTTGCGATCAATGAGGGCCCGGTATGCCTTCGTGGCTTCTTCGGCTCGATCAAGTTTGGTTAGGTATGTGGCTCGAAGCTCCAAAATAGCGAGTCTGTCCAGATTGTGTTTCCCAGCAGTTTCCAAGTGTTCCAAAGCTCTTTCGTAATCTCCTTGCTCGGCGATCAAAGAGTTCTTATACATCACAGCCTCAGAGTTCTCGAAATCTGTTTTTGATGGAGGGTTCTTCAAGGTTTCCTCGTAGCTGGTCAAAACACCCTCTGCTTGTGAAAGATCTCCATTTAGGTGGTGTGCCACAGCAAGAGCTGTCCAACTTTGCCGTATACCAGATCTTGTCGTCAACATTGCTCTGCGACTAACCAAATAACCTTGGTAGTCTCGCATTTGCACCTGTAACAGGGCCAAATCCCGCTGGATTTGCTGCGAATCTGGCTCCAGCCGTAACGCAAACTTGTATGCCTTGATAGCTTCTTCGAAATTCTTTACAGCCCTCCATAATAATCCATAAACATGCCAGCAAACATGCGACTTCATATCGCAAGTGAGTGCAACTTTCGCCAGCGCAAACGCCTCTTCGGTTTTCCCCTGCGAGTTCATACATAGCGCCTTCATTGCCAGAGTATCTCCATGTTTAGGGTTCTTTTTGAGGATTTGTTCGGCGGCCTTGATCCCTAAAATCAGGTTAGAGGTTGTTTTGCGAATAACGGTGGAGCTCTGCAAACCTTTCTTGTATTGTTTGTCCTCATAATTGCGCACAACAGTTCGGAAGAGCGACTGCTCCTTCCCAGAAAGAACTACTGGCATTGCGATTCGGGTTTGCCGCAAGGGCTGAAATCTGCAAAGAACAGCAGGCTAGGCAATGCGTTTGCTGTGCTGAAGGTTGTAAATCGAGAGGTCGCGGGGCTCTCGAACTGACTATTGAAGGTCCTGTAGGATTGCGTAGATGGAGATTGGTAAGAAAGCTCGGCTTCCTTCTTAAAATTACTGCTGAAGGAGGAAGAGGGTTCTGGGGTTGAGAGGTAGGAGATGGGTTTGGGGTTAAGAGAGCTGCCGACAAAATCCATGTACGCATGGTGGATAAGCCGATCCGATTTCCGGGCCGGCCTGCCGGGCTAACTCTCGATTCTCGGAAGTTACCATGAAACCTCGAACCAAGATATGTAGTTTCTTGGAGCTTATTTTATTTCAAAGTGTATGGGGTACTTGGTAGAAATGATTTACAAACTCTACACGTAAGGGTCTCTGCAATCGTTCTAGGTAAACTGAAGTAAAGCGGAAATGATGACCAAAGTTTTTACAACTAAACTAAATAGATAATACTTATTTATATTTCATAATATTACATGAGTTGAATGCTTTCTCTATCGCTAATGGCACCTTATGCGTGCTTAACCAGCACAAACCACGGTCTTATAAGTGTGCTGTTCTCCATTTTAGGAACCCGAGTTTCCTTCATAACCACTTTTCCTTTAGTCCAAAAATTATTGCCCCCTCTCTCCCCATTTCTCTGATTTAGTTTTCCACTCACTCAAAGCATCCTCCCATTCTCTCCAATCCTCCCCACACCTCTCAAGAACCAACCCCCAACTCCTAGCCCTAACAATCCTCTCCACTCCCCTCTCCTGCCTGATAACAGCAGCCAGATTCTCCGTCCTCGTCTCCCTCGGAAAATATCTCGCAGAATAGGGATCCAGTCTCTCATCAATTACTCTATCATTTGCCTTCTGAGTTTCCAATTGTTGTATCGCAGCTTCTGGATCATCCGGGTCCGGACTCGTCGCCACCGAGGCGCAATAATTCAAGACATCGGATCGGGATTGCCATGAAGGGAATAGTGTTGTCTCTTTGAAACTCCTACACGAGTCTGGGGATATTCTTCGTCGGTTTGTGGAGGGGAAGTTCCGTTGGGAAGTGGTGGTGGGGTTGAATGCTGTTGGTTTGAAGTAGGCGTTTAAGTTTTGAGTTATGCTATCGTCGACGGAGGTGCGGGATATCCGGAGGAAGTCTGGTAGACAAGTGTTAGCTTGAATATCTATGAATTTTTGGGGAACCTGGGGTTGGGCATTGGTTGCTAACCTCTTAATGCGCGTGTGTTGAAGCAGAATTGTGGTGTAAGTGGCGGGTTGAAATGCGAAGGTTGGGCCATTGTATTGGCTGGGGCCTTTTGGGAAACCTCGCGGGAAGACCGCGACCAGAAGTATTGAGCCAGGTTGAAGCTTCGAGTTTTGCAGGGCGTGTTAAATGCTTTGTGAGTTGGATTTTATATGGAATGAAGGTTAGGAACATGGAGCTTGCTGCTCGGGATGAGAGGGTGGACAACGCTAAGATAAGTCTCCGATAAGAAACAGGTGGATCATTCGATGACATAGTCGAGGAGTCAAGTCGACTTCTTTCTTTATCGATGTCTTCTTGCTTTCTAAATCATCAAGAATGTCGAAAAACACACATACAGACATCCTTCTTGTAAGCTTTTCTTTCCTTTGTTATTTGAAGTTTTCTTTTTGGCAAGAGTTAATTCCATCCTGTCGTTTGAATCTCACTGTGGACGTAACAAGAGGCAATGGCTCTCGTTGTTCTAAATTTGTAGTACAATCGAGAGTATTAATCCAAGTAGTTTGCGATAGTGGAACTTGATTGTTCTAGATATTTGGGTTAATTCTCAAGGTTCTACTACGATTGAGCATTACCGGCTGCCAGCTTTATCGTACTCTGGGAGCAGGCCCAAAATTGATTTGGCCCATTCTGTAAAGAAGCCCTTCAAAGAGGCATAAAAACCAGAGTTTAATTTCAATATAAACTTACCTGTTTGTCAAACACTGGTTTCCTTTGAGTTTTTCGGTTTCTCGAGGTTGAGCTTGGGTCGAGGACAACAAATATTTTAATATTCCATCGGATTCTGTCTTTCACAACATAGAGCACAATCTCTAGTTTTGAACATCGCTGACACTGATAGGCCGGAGCATTTGCTGCTTTCACTGTTGACCTGCTAGTCTATCCACTAGATACTTTGAAAACGCGTTTCCAAAGCCAGGACTACAAGAAAATATATGTTGATGCTTCCAAAAATGCCATCAATAGAAGACTTCTGTTCGGCGGTCTCTACCAAGGAGTTGGTAGTATAATATTAATCACCATACCTTCCTGTAGGTGTACCGATGATTCTTTTTTTTTTTGTTGGCCAAAGAGAGAGTAAATGCTAAAACACCAATAGCCGGAGCATTCTTCACAACATATGAAGCTGTAAAAAGCAGGTTCAACAAAATCAACCCAACTCTAAACGGTTCATCCTCACCTATATTCCCACAACCACTCGTCCACAGTGCAGCATCATCGATTGCTGAGCTCGTATCGTGCTTCATTTTGACTCCAGCAGAAGTATTAAAGCAGAATGCTCAGATGATTCGCAATCCCAGCAAAGGACCCAACTCCAAATCTTCAGCAGTGCTCCCAGCATCTGTTACTATGCAGGCTTTAAAAAGATTCAAGAAGCCATCACAACTGTGGACTGGTTACACGGCACTTGCCGCACGGAATTTACCCTTCACAGCCATGCAATTTCCAATGTTTGAGCACATGAAGGAAACCATCAAGCACTATAGGCAAGATAAAGGAACATATACTGGAAGCTTGATTGAAACTTCGCTCACCACAGCAGCCAGTGCCGGGAGTGCTGGGAGTATTGCAGCCGTTATAACAACCCCGATTGATGTTGTAAAGACTCGGATTATGCTTTCTGCTACAGGGGAGAAGGAAGCAATGGGGAACGTCCAGAATGCCAGAGGCCAAGCACTTGAAAATCCGGGGCAGGCGAAAGGCAGTCCCAAAAAGAGCGGCTTGGTGGTTGGACGTGAAATTTTCAAGGACCAAGGAATAAAGGGTTTGTTTCGTGGCGGGACTTTAAGAGTTGTATGGACGGCACTGGGAAGCGGACTTTATCTTGGTGTTTATGAGACTGGGCGAGTATGGTTGGGAGACCGACGGGAAGGTGTTGGCGATGATCAGTTGTGACCTTCCCAAGTAGGATCATGATTCCAGATTAGAAACGGCCTTAGGTGGTACTGGATTGGGCTTTCTGTTGTTTTTGATACAAGATGAGGATAACGGTTCATCTTGAGCGGCCTCCTGCAGATATCCTTCTGTTCCACGACTAGATTCAACATTCCACGAGATCGCAAACCCTCTCAGAATAAACAAGATACATCAGAGTTCCAATTTGATGAAACTTTGCAGCACCAAGGTACCAATGTATTTTGTTTGCACATTGAGAACTACTGGACTCAGCCGGAGGCCAAACTCGGGAGTGATCTCCAGGTTTTGGCCGGAGAATACACTTCGGGACGTTACCTCAGATCCGGAAATGTGGTGAGATAGCGAATGATTGGTTATAGATAGTTCATCTGCACGTTGCATATACGTTGGGCGGTGAGGCTCGCGCGGAAGGGAGCACCAAACAAAGAAATATTTGGTACTACGGAGAGTACCATCCGTTCTGAGGGTATCGAGGACATTCTCTAGTAGGGATCGTTTTTTTTTCTCGAGGTGGACGGCGAGTCGTGTTGGGGAACTCCCAAATGGAAGCCGAAGGCTCCCTAGGTAATGGGATGGAATAGAGTTCACCGCTGTCGAACCACGCACAATTTGTCAACGTGTAAGCTGATTCGTGATTTTCGACAGGACAAGAACTTTTACCCTATACTTTGTCAAGAGAGAACACCAACTGAGACACTGTTTGACTTACCGCTCATGGTCCACAAATCGCCAAAAAACGGGAGCCAACCTCCTGTGGCACAAGTGTTTCGTGAGTCGGATATTGGAGTTCGACTCCCCTCGTTTGTGTGGTGAGCTTGCCTTTCTTTGTACACGGCAACAACACATTGTTGATGGACCAAGAGAGCCATACGAGCAAAGACTTGGTCTATCAATAGTAAATTGCGCCACCCCTAGAACGCATTGCGCCATATCACAACAGTTCGAAATAAAATGACACCAGCTCCCCCGATACCTAAGTATGATCCAGGTAATGTGTCGAGCTTGTCCAGGATCTATTTAGAAAGCCCAAGGCCCTGGGTCATGTAGGCGCACCCACTCTTTCATCTTGCCATTTCGAATTCTCCCTCTTCCCTCTTGTCCTGGTCTCCACGACACCGCTCTTTTCTCGTTGAGACCACCCCATATACACTCAAGTCAAAGAAATTACCCTCGTCGCTCGTTATTGTTGGTCTTGAGTTAGCTGTCATGGCGATCGGCATTTCAACTCCTCTGGGACCGATGGCACACCAAACCACCAACATATCCCCGGATGAACTACCCATCACCACCAGCATCTGCCGCGATATCTCCAGCGAGAAGGTCGTCGCCAACAAAAATGAAAACTTCATCGTCGTTTCCCCATACGATGAACAACCGCATCTTCTCGATTTGAGGACTTTGGACACATCAAATCAAATTCTAGCGAAGGCCCTCAGTTCGCTCAAGTGTCTCCGAGAAGATTATGCGACCACCCCTTATACCCAGATCTTCAATTGGTCAGAGATAGTCGACAAAATTCAACAACTCGCCAGTGCCTCAAACTTTGAATGGAAGGAAACTTCGTTCTTCATAGTTGTCTTTCGATCGCAAATCCCACCAACTACGGTGTACGCTGATCTTGGTGTTCTTGACAAGGCAGCCCATGCCGAAGCAACAGAAAGTGGTGGTTTTTTGAAGTGAGTAAAAAGTCCCCTCTACATATCCAAATGCTAAATTTCAACAGGTATTGGTTTGGATCACCTGATGAGAATGGTAGAAACCTCGCAACTTGCGTATGGCGATCTACTCACGATGCTAGGGTTGGAAGTGTAGGAGAGGCTCATAGGAAAGCAGCTGGGGCAGCTCGAAAATTGTATACGGAATGGGAGATAGAAAAATTGAGACTTCGTATCAAGGACAACGCAAAAGAATGGGAAATTGCCGAATGGGTCGAGTGAAGGTCACAACTTGCTTTGACACTGGCCACGAGGAGTTATGGGTGTTGGAATCGAGATGTTTTGGCGTTCGTGGAGCGAGGTTCTGGTGTATTTGGAGTCGAGGTGGTGGCTAGATTTCTGCTGGCTTTAGAATTAGACTCATAGATTCCCAATACCCTAGCAATGCAGAGGTTTTTCTTCCACGGACTTACGAAGTAATTGCTAGTACACAAAGGAATAAAATGCTAATTTGATAGCTTTCACCATCATTTTGATGTGCTACGATGACTCGCTTTGTCTCCTCTGGATTTCAGCACAAATGGTTGGAATAGTACAGTAAAAGGGTTCCCACGTGATACAGTCGGAGTCTATTGTCTTTTGCGGGAGGTCGCAATGCGATCTTGGTAAAGAAAAAGCCGAGTAGGAGTCTCTGATGATTGAAAAGAAGAGGAAACAGCAGGAGATGATGTTCTGTTGACGTTGGGAAATCCGTGGGGGTTTGTGAATAAGTCCATGGTGGTCCCCCCACACACAAACCTTACTCGGCAAACAAAGGCTAGAAACCCCAAAATTATTTGCGACCAAGAGAACTGGATCTCGACACGACAACGCGACCATCTGCCCCCGTGCATCGCAACCACCCCGATCCTCTAATCCTCAGCCCAACCGCAATCATGGCTGACACAACGAAAGAAATTCCTTTGAACTCGGTGCAAGTCGAGGCACTGGTATGAAAATCCCCACCCCACGGCGGGGAAGGTCAAGGCTGATGAGATATCCAATACAGGTGGTTATGAAGATAGTCAAGGCATGCGCTGCTACCTTCCCAACGACGGCGACTGGATCGATTGTAGGAATGGACGTAAATGGAACCCTTCAAATCACAAATTGCTTTCCCTTCCCAACAGCAGATATCGCTGCCGCCGACTCCCACCCTAATGATCATATGGCCGCTTCGAACCTCGCTGCTGCCGCTCCACGATCGAAGGCAAATATCACATACCAGAATGAGATGATCAAATATCTTCGAGAAGTCAACGTGGATGCAAACAATGTTGGATGGTACACGAGTGCAAATATGGGGAACTTTGTCAACACCAGCTTGATTGAGAACCAATTTTTCTACCAGAAGGAACCAAATGAGAAGACTGTTGCTTTGGTCCACGATGTCAGCCGAAGCTCCCAAGGTGCTTTGAGTCTTCGCGCATTCAGATTATCCCCAAGCTTCATGGCTGCCTACAAGGAGAGCAAGTTTACTACTGAGAAGTATGGGTTCCACTCTATTTGAGCCAACGGGTGTCTAACCTCTCAATAGCATGCAAAAAACCAAGCTCACATACAAAGACGTCTTGGTTGAGCTACCAATCATTGTTCACAACTCCCACCTCCTCACCTCCTTCCTCCATCAATTACCAGCCGAGCTTCCAAAGGAGGAGCTTGACTTTCCCGCCAGTCTCGCAGACTTGAACGCAAACCAACCGTCAATCCCTCTATACCCCAACCTTGATTCTCTCGACCTCTCGATCGACCCATATTTAGAACGAACCTGCGACATGCTTCTAGACAGCATCGAGACGCACTATACCGAGTTGAACAACTTCCAATACTACCAAAGACAACTTGCCCGTGAACAAACCAAGATCACCGCATGGAAGACAAAGCGAGCGGCGGAGAATGCTTCAAGAGTTCAACAAAAGCAAGCACCATTACCAGAGGATGAGTGGGAGAGGGTTTTCAAGTTGCCAACGGAACCAAGCAGGTTGGAAGGCATGTTGAACGCAAGACAGGTGGAGCAATACTCGAGACAAGTTGATGGATTTACCGCTAGCATCACTAGCAAGATGTTCGCTGTAAAGAGCAACTTGCTACCCGATTCAGAATGAATGTACGAGAGTTAGAAAAAGGTTTTGCTTTAGAGAATAAGTACCCATTTGCTATTGCAATTTGTGGTATGTCTCTCGGGGGGTTGCATGGGCTGGCGTTCCGAGTTTTCTCAATACACGAGTAAAATAAATCGAGTTATATGTCCACAAGATTTGAGGGCACCTATCAAACATATTCATGAAAATATAGTTGATAAATGGTGATACAATACCCTCTCTATACATGCGTGTCCAAGTGAAAAGTCCATGATGCATAGATTTTCTTCTCACTAGAAAGAACAGATTACTCGTCGATAGCATAAGCTATAGGTAAGCCATACGATGACCCCCGTGGCACCTTGGAGGGCTGAGAAGGTACGCTCAGTAAAGCAGCATGAGTGGAGATTAGGCAGGGAGAATTGAAATCAGGTTGACTTTATAGAAGTCTAATTGCAATCACGAGAGTTAATTTGGTGATCATATAAAGTTATAGAAAATTTTGATTGCCCCTTGGTCTTCAAACAATTAAACATTGTGTCTTTGAGTAAGTGAAAAAACTCGATACTGATGCCGCTTTTGAATATTCTTTTTGCCTCAGGAACAAAGTTCAATCTAGGTCTAGCGCCGTGCCACACCTCTTCCCCCCGCTAAAGGTTTCGAGGTAGGATTTTACCTCTTGATTTCTTCTGCTCTTTTCCACATCCAAATCCTTCATCCACCTCCTTCATACAACCCAAACAGCAAGGTCAGACAAGCCTCTTCTTACAATCCTTCAAATTGTCTATCAATGCTAATCTTCTGTCTTATCTAGTCTACAATTAGCCTTGCATCTCCCCAAATACCCCTCACCGCAACAAACCAACACCACAAACATGTCTGCTCCAGCATCCAAGTTCAAGGCATGTTTTCCCTTCGAGTCCACCTTTCGAGTCCACAACGAATATATGCTGATTGTCGTCTGCTATAGGTCGCAGATCTTTCCCTCGCTGCCTTTGGCCGTAAGGAAATCGATCTCGCCGAGAATGAGATGCCTGGTTTGATGGCTACTCGTGAGAAGTATGCTGCCGATCAGCCATTGAAGGGAGCTCGTATTGCAGGATGTTTACACATGACTATCCAAACCGCTGTTCTCATCGAAACCCTCACCTTCCTCGGTGCTGAGGTTACCTGGTCTTCTTGCAACATTTTCTCTACTCAAGATCACGCTGCTGCTGCTATTGCCGCTGCTGGTATGTTGAGCCCCCCACAAGATCTTTTTCCAATTTACTAGCGACTAACTGAAATAGGTGTTCCCGTCTTCGCATGGAAGGGAGAGACTGAGGAGGAGTACCAATGGTGTTTGGAGCAACAACTCGTGGCATTCAAGGATGGCAAGGGATTGAACTTGATCCTTGACGACGGCGGAGACTTGACCTCGCTCGTACACGAGAAATACCCAGAGATGTTGAAGGGATGCTACGGTGTCTCTGAGGAGACCACCACCGGCGTTCACCACTTGTACAAGATGTTGAAGAACAAGGGTCTCCTTGTCCCAGCTGTCAACGTCAACGACTCGGTCACCAAGTCCAAGTTCGACAACTTGTACGGATGCCGCGAGTCTTTGATTGACGGTATCAAGCGTGCTACCGATGTCATGATTGCTGGTAAGGTTGCCGTCGTTGCTGGTTTCGGTGATGTCGGAAAGGGATGTGCCATGGCACTCCACGGTATGGGTGCTCGTGTCATCGTTACTGAGGTCGACCCTATCAACGCCCTCCAAGCTGCTGTTTCCGGTTTCCAAGTTTTGAGCATGGAGAAGGCTGCCAGCCAAGGACAAATCTTTGTTACCACGACCGGATGCAGAGACATCTTGGTTGGTGAGCACTTCGAGAAGATGCCTAATGATGCTATTGTCTGCAGTAAGTTTTGTCACTATACCTTCCAATGAACTTTACTAATTTCTTTCTCAAGACATTGGTCACTTCGATATTGAGATTGACGTCGCCTGGTTGAAGAAGAACGCTACCAGCGTCCAAAACATCAAGCCACAAGTTGATCGATTCCTCATGCCAAGTGGACGTCACATCATCCTCCTTGCTGAGGGTCGTCTCGTTAACTTGGGATGTGCTACTGGTCACTCATCTTTCGTCATGTCCTGCTCATTCACCAACCAAGTTCTTGCCCAAATCATGTTGTTCAAGTGTGAGGATGCCGCTTTCGGACAAAAGTATGTCGAGTTCGGCAAGACCCAAAAGCTTGAGGTTGGCGTTTACGTCTTGCCAAAGATTTTGGACGAGACCGTTGCCAAGCTCCACTTGGCTCACGTCAACGCTGAGTTGACCAAATTGACCCCAGTCCAGGCCGAGTACCTTGGACTTGAGGTTGAGGGTCCATTCAAGAGTGATATGTACCGTTACTAGATTGCTGGCTTGGGTGTTCATTTTACGGCGTATATTTGGGTCGAGTTATTCAACACGATTAATGATGGTATGAATCTGGGGGAAAAGCATTGTCCTTCAACGGCATATTGAGCGTTCTCGGAAAAAGTTTCAACAATGGGATAAATCTTGATTTTAAGCGAAAGGCGTTACTTGGCTGGCTATTCAACAACGGTCAAGTAGAAGTAGGTTGGTCTTTTGCTTAGACATAGAACATGACTTGTGTTCATAGAGAAAAATGCACTGGTGTATAACACTCTAAAATCTTTCACTTGAATTTCATTAATTCTTGCATTTCAATTTCCATTTCAATTTCCATTTCAATTTCCATTTCAATTTCCATTTTCTTCTCATCATCTCCCTTCCCTTCTCAGACACTGCCCAACTTCTTCTCCACCTCCGGCCTCTCAACAATCACCTCCATCCCCGGCTCTACCAATCCCCCTCTCTCAACCACACCCATTACGCCTACTTTCCTACCCACTACTCTTCCCTTTTTATCCTTCACCTCTGGACATCTTTCGAGAACACCCTTTGGGTACTCTTTTACTCTCTTTTTTGGATTGCGGTAGCCTGTTATACGGATTATGGTGTAGTCGGGGGAATCGGGGGAGCCAAAGGAGAGTCTTGTTGAGAGGGGGAGGGATGTTAAGGACGAGGATGATGAGGGGAGGGTGAGGATTATGTTTTCGCCTAGCGATCCGGGCGGGAGGTTGCTGGATAGGAGGAGGGAGGAGGGGAGGATGTGGACTTGGCGCGGGTTGGAGGGGGTTGGTTGGGGTGTACAGCTGGTGAAGGGGTGTTGTTAGTAGGTTGAGGCAGGTTATTCTTTTTCTGGGTGCTTTTCTTTTAAAGTCGAAGAGGGCACCGTTCAAGAGATAGAAGAGAAACGCACTTCGAAGTTGAGGACTTGAGAGGGGATGGAGACGTACTGGATGTCGCTTTGGACTCCTTGGTCTTGGAGGAGGTAGATGTAGGCTGTTGGGGGTTTGGAAAAGGAATGTGTTGTTGATAGGCCGACTGAGTCGACTGACATTTTGGCTGTTTGTCGCGTCGTCCAAGTATTGACGGACAGTAGTGTAGACTGGAATTACTTTTGAAAGTCTTCCTGTATTGAATTCTATTTCTTGGGAATTGGAAGCAGTTCACGGAAGGCTTCGTTGGGGTATATTTTCTCGCTGGAGTTTGGCAAATGCGGGGTGATAAGAGAAAGCAGAGCTTCTATGCATCTTCGCAACCCTCTCATAAAGATCGCGGTGATCTAGTGGTTCCATTGATAGTTTGGTGTATCTTGAATTCTCGTTCGAGGGGAGCCACGTATGGAGCTCATGTTGGAGATAAGCCAATCACCGTGAGGGGTGGATGAAAGCGATATGCACGATTCTGCAATGAACCCACGTTAGTCAGGATTCATTCCTATCCAGAGGAATGAGCTATTTCTTCACGATTTTTATCAAAACGAAAAAAGGTTGTGCTTAGGAATTCATGAGTAATGAGCCTTAATTGGGGGTATTTAGTTCTAAGGGGTTTGATCGTTTGAAAGTAGATAGTAAGAGATCCTTTTATCGCTTCTTGTAAGAAACCTGGGCTTTGCTCCGAGAACACCTGCTGTTTTCACAATATTACGTCACCACCCCTAAGGCTTTTCATGCAGTAACTTTTGTAGCATAGGTAGAGTATAGTTTAGGGTCTACCTCGGTTGTAATTATAATACTTAAGTCGTACTGGTGCTCGTCTCGTTCCTTCCACTTGGTTGGCGACTGTTCTCGGAGCAAAGCCTAGGTTCCTTACACTCGAGAAAATATATCGTCCTAACAGTTTAGGAGAACGAAATAAAATGAATGAACTTTATAGGAAAGGCTTTAGCTATTAGTTATTTATTAATTCTAATGATTCTGCACTACTCTGTTGGATTAAATTTCTTGTCCTAGGCCTTCTGGAATAATGTCTTTTGAACTCGCAATCCTCTTTAGAAATATATCCTTTCACTCCAAACTCCTCTTCATGAATAATCTCCCATCTAACTTTCAATTTATCACACTACTCTCCTCTTAAGTATATAAATGACGAGAAGTCGAAATTTGTAGAGTTAAGTAGATTTTATTTCTAGCTAATGTTGGGGCTTGAAAAGCATTTGACAAGTAAAGGAATAAGGTTTCCGGAAGGCAAAATGTGGCAGCCATAGAAGACTGCAGCACAAACTCTGACAATAATTCAAAGACAGAATGCTGAAGGACTAAGATCTGATACACTTCTAGAACAAACTTGTCGATATCCATTTCCGTTCAGTTCAGTCGAATGACCACTTGAACTGGAAACAAGGACAGAAAATGTTGTAACCCCCCCCTTTTTGCAGACATGCTTAGGAGTTTTGATAACGATATAGAACTGGGATATGTGCACAAATCTTGCCTCAGATCATGCCTAAGGTGAAGACTTGATCAGTGCCAAAATAAAACAAGAGGGTAACAATAAAAATAATGTGTTCGGTTATGACAATGTCACAGGCCAGTCAATTGAGAAAATGTGTTCTATTATTCTTAATTCCTGGATAAAATCATGTCGTTGAGGTCTGCCGCGCTCATTCTGCATGTGGTACATCGCTTTTACCCTCAACTCCAAAACTCCAATCCCTTTTGATATTCCTCTAAAACAATTCTTCCCAATTACGCTTGACTCAATGACGCCAATACAGCAGCAGCTTCTGTTCTGTCCTCAATGGGTTGGCCTAACAAGGGACTAGGACTTTGCGGTATGACACTTCCCATACCAGCGACTGCAGCTGCAGCTCTTATCTCCTCTGCCGTTGGTATCATCTCTCCTGCCAATACTTCCGCTCTTCTTTCGTGGTAGCCGATTTCATTTTGAATGACCTGATTCAGCAACACCTCTTTCTCAGCCCATTCCTTTTGCCGAACCTGCTCCATTTCATCACATTGTCGCTTCAGGATTTCTGAATCTTCCTCCACCCATACTAGTTGTCGTCGTAGATATCGCCATAATTCATCCGGTCCCTGTGCTTCTTCTTCGGGTGTGAAGCCAAGTTCTGGAGGATATGAAGATGTCCATTCTGAGGTGGTGTCGCCATTTGTAACGCCATTGGGTTCTTCAGGATGAGGCTCCTCGTGTTGAGATTGTAGTGCTTTGAGATTGAGCTTCAATCGCCGCGAGGTTTTGGCCGGTTGCATAGATTTGGGGATTGGGTCTGAAGGGCGGAGAGCTTCGGTTTCGTGGACGGTCCGCATGTGCTTTGCCAGAGCATCCGAACGAGTAAATGCACGATCGCATTCTAAGATAAGACTTAGCAGTGTTTATATGAGATAGACTTGGGAATTCTTGCCTGGCAATGCACAATAGAAGGGCTTCTCCCTGGTATGACTTCTCATGTGCGCCTTCAAAGCATAACCACTGGCATGGGGCATGCTCTTCCTCGAGCAATCACCCCACTCGCAGGTATACTTCTTCTGCCTGGTCTCGATATGTTCATTGTGTATGTGGTCCACCAATCTATCCATGTTCTCCAGGTCCCCCGCATCACATCCATCCCAGGCGCATACGGTCACTTGCTCCTGGCTGTCGTCATCCTCGGGTCGTCCTAGGTTGCTAGGGGAATTGGGAACCTCTCCTTCGGTATCGGAGGACTCATTGACGGCATCGAAATCGATTTGATGAGATGTGGGAGTTGCGCGCATGGAGGATTCCTCCAATTTCTGTCTCTTCGCGGGAGGCATATGGGTAGCGACTGTACCATACTCTGCTTCAAAGGCGTCACTGGAGATGGTGGAGAGGGGGGAACCGACGGGGGAATCATCTGCCATGATGTATGGTGGTGGGGGGTGCTTATATACGCGTTCAAAGAGTGAAATTGGTGAATGATGAAGCTGCAACTTATCCACTACAATCACTCACGTCAAGCTGGCATCTTCCTATAGTGAAGCTCGACACTCGCGATGCCAAGTAATATCAACGACCTTGGGCCAACCGATTTACCCATCGCTTTTGAGCCACAAAGCACGTGAAGCAAGTTGTGGCTTGAGATAAAGCGGTGAAGCGTAATCGCTGTTTTGGGAAAGCTTCTCCTTTCTGCTGCCAAGCTTTCTGCTGCCAAGCTTGACGTGGGGGAGTTGCTAGCGGAGATTCCAACCTGCGAATGAACTAGCACAAGCACAATATGCCTTTATGCAGACTGACAAGTAAATATACGGTGAGTAAATCAAGAAACTAGTTTGGACGGGAATGTTGTAGGCCTAAGCGATCTCTTCCTTTTCGTCTGGTGACCGTTTGAATTCTCCGAATTTCTTCCGTTCCCCGCAGCGCAGCAGACAGTACTTGTAGACAGCAGAGCAGACCACTGGGAAAGCACTCCACCAGCATCAGGCAAACAATCCTTTGTGGCACCCGACGGCGTCAGAGCCTCGTCACAAGAGCACCTACTCCGTACTATCACCCTATTTGCGCCTCAAAATTTCTCTTCTCTTCTCTTTGCCTAACTCGTCATTCCCTTCTTCCAGCTTCCCATCCTTGCCAGACGTCATATTCCCGACCCCTCACTTGCCTCCAGCAACCATTCTTAAGACCGCCCGTCACTCATTCCAATGGCGCCCGACCTCAACTCCCTACCACCTTCACGATCCATACCAACACCACTACCTATGAATCGGTCACCAAGCATTGCCGAGGCTTCAGCCTTGCGGACCCAAACACCATCCCCTTCATCGCGAACCGCATCAACCTCTCTGCAAGCAGCTGCTACAGTAAATGCTGGCCTGCAGCATGAGACCCCCAGGCGTATGTTTACAATTTATTTAGTGGAAGGATGTTATTGACGATTTCCAGGCGCCTCCAGCAGTTCTGTCAATCGAAATAGGCAACCATCTCACCCAGGCAGACGACGATCGACCGTTCTAATGAACCTCCAACTTAACGACCCAAGCTTGCCTCCCCCAGGAGAGATGGTCAACGAAGGCCCTATTTCCACTCTTCGCACAGCCAGTCCGCAATCCCTGGCTGGATCACCTACCATACCTTATAGAGACCCTCATCACAACCGCGCTCCGAGCCTGGGGGAGATACACCAAGAAATCGAGCAGGAACAAGAAGCGCAAGTGGTATGGTTGGAAGCTATATTATAAAGGGAAGGAATGCTGATATATAGTTTAGAATCGTCTCCTCCAAATGATTCGGACCCAACAGCAACAACTTCAGCAGCTTCAAGCAGCTAGTGGTCAACCGCAAACGAACCCTCTAGCCATCGATGACTCGACTCCGACATCCGAACGTTCAATGTCCTTCACGCAAGCCACTGCACCACTGCCACAATCCTCCACCTCAACCCCACGATCACCTTCTATAGCCTTACACCCCCGAAGTTCTTTCGACCTCGTACGAACAGATCTTGCGAATCGACGATCAAGAACACCGAGTCGGACGGCATCTCCAAGAATTAGAGCTACATCGATAAGTGGTGAGGGGGAGCCAATAAATCTTGGTGGGCGAGATGAAAGTGCTTTTTATCAAGCCGAGACCCAAATGATGGTTCGGGAAAATCAAATGTTACGGCAAAGAATAAGAGAGTTGGGTTAGTTCTCCCTTTCAACTTACGCTGCGAGAGATACAATCGGAGGCAGAACTAATGAAGAAAATAGAGCGCCAAGTCAGCGAGTCCAATTCCAATTCTAGCCATACACACGAGCCTGCGACTCCGTCGCATTTACTGCGTTCAACCTCCATTTCGGAAGGCGCCACTACAGCAACTGGAGAGAATAAGGTCGAGTGAAGAAGTGTAAGATTATTGTCATAGTAAAATCGACCAGGACGTTCATGGGGATCAGGCGTCTGGTGAAGACCGCGGTGGTCTATAATTTTCGCTCGGGGTGTTATCTAATGGAAAATTGTGCCGGGGGGCTCTCTTTTAGAGCCTTGGGTGTTTTGGGGAAGTTTCATTGCCTACGGAGTCATCTGGGAGTTTAGAGAAGTGCCTTCAAATTAAACGCTAAGAGCGTGTAGGGCGGTGATTTCTTTTAGCAAAAAATTGAAATTGAGACAAATAGACACGAAAATTTGAAGAACGCCTTGCCTTGATGGACTCTACGTGTTCGAAATTTTGAAACATAAACCCCAAAGTTGAGAACTTTCCGAATGAAGAGCAGTTTTCGACAACTTTGGCGTAATACTTGGAATCCTTGGTTCTATCATGCAGCTTTCATGCTGCTAATTCCTTTTAATCTACCCAAGAGCGAGGAAATAGGGCTGAGTGTCAACAAGTCCTTGACCCAGATTTCGTTTCAGAATAGTTGTCGCGCGGTACTTGTTGTTGGCACCATCAGTTATCTTGAGGTTGTAGCCTTTGAGCAGTGCTGCTATCAAATATGTTGGTGGTGGTGGTCACTTACAAGCCATTATATCAAGGAGTCCCTATCTGGCAACGATCAGTGTGTATCTACTTGAGTAATTCAATTAAAATATGGGAGTTGGGATGATAATTTGAAGATTAGATTCGTTATTGAGAAGAATCAGCCTTATTTCCTTAGATTGGATGGCGCGATTGTTTTTTTTTTTACTTGGATGGGTGGGTGGATGCTGGCTATATAATAATATAAATGTTTAGGTGTTTGGTGAAGGTGTTACAGAGGGCTTAGCGAGTGAATAAGGGGTTATGCGATTTTAAGAGCGTGAGTTGGGTGGGATGTGGCTGGTAGCTCTTTGTTAACTCAAGGAACTTTTGAGCTGTGTGAGATAGTTCTGTGGTGCTCTTGAGGTTCGTGGGGTTACTCGAGAGGTTAGTTCTAGACAGAGAAATCCTGAATTTATACAGGCAAAAAAAGAAGAGGATGGGAAGTTTAGTATATTATTGAGATTGGCCGTTAACCTCATCCGTGTCATTTTTTCTTATCCATGTCCCTCGTGTCTTAATAATACCCCCGTTGTGCCGTTTTCTCACACTTCCCTAGCCTACTTACTTCTTCATGATTCCCACACATGAGAAGCTTGACATATTTTTATGATATGGTTGACCAGCGCCGTATCCCTTACCCGGATTCCTTTTCCATATACATGCCTTACTTTCCTTAAAATCCCCATCATGTATCTCCCTCTGACTTTCTCCAGCCTCTTACTCATCTGTCCAAGTTCCCCAACCACCATACGGAATCCTAATCTTACCAGACTCAACGGTTACGAAGGACTGTGGACTGCCACTTGTTGTGTGTTCGTCGTCCTCGTGCTCCTGCTCCTCTTGGCGTTGAGAAGGTAAATGGAAAGAAGTCTGTTGAGAGGTATTTAGAGAAGGTGCATGGATGATGCTGCTTCCCTCCACATAATCATTGGTAGCCTCTCCACCTTCCGAGTTTTGGGAAGTGTTGGGGGATGGCGGATGGATGGTGCTACTTCCATCACCTAAATGTCCGGTGAGAAATCGGGAAGGTCGTCGGATGGTGGTTCGGTCTTCGGAAGTGTATTGGGAGGGCGGATGGATTGTGGAACTTCCTTCTTCGTAGTGGGATGTGCGTCGGGGTGATGAGTTGAGCGATAGCGATTGGAGAGAGAGCTGGACGGATGGTGGACGGAGGAGGTTGCTATCTCCTTGGGGGTTTAGAGAAGAGGGCGGTTGGATGGTGCTACTATGGAAATTATGTTGATCTGGTGCACGGATGATGCTGCTATCAAAGTCGTACTCTTCTGGTTGACGTACTTCTAAGCGAGCACTTGGGCGGCGGATTTCCTCTGGACGAATGTTTTGAGATCTGGTTGAGCGCTGTGGGGGATCAGGAGTTAGATATCTGCGTTGGAGAGAACAGAATTCCTGGGAGGTGTTAGTTACTTGTAATTGACTTGGGGAGAGCAAGGGGGTGGAAGGAGACTAGGATTTGAAGTAAGAAGTAAGAAGTAAGAACTTACCCTAATCTTTCTCACATCAATACCCGTCTTAAGTGCAAACACATCCATATCCCGAGAAGTGTAAATGAATTCAGGAGCCTTCTTGCATTGTGCACTCAGGTCATCCCAGTCTCCACGGCCCCATTTTGTTCTGAGCCATTCCAGGTGCCAGAATGCCTTTTGGGTTAAGCAAGTTAGTACTTTTGTCTCATGTTCGAAACCGTTGATGGAGAATGGAGTACTCGACTTGTAGCAAGTACTCTCGACTATCAACAGGAAATTTAGTTTAGAAAGCAACTTACCAAAACCCGGACCTCGCTTAACTCGGTATCCTCACACAACATCTCAAGTACAAAGGGCGAGGGATGGGGTGTCTTGTGGCTCAAAAAGGCACCTATCATTCTTTGCTCCATTGCTTTACTAGTTGGTTCTTGGTTTAGTGACATTGTGGAAGATGGTGTATGTATAGGGGATGATGGGGTGTATATGGTGGGCGTATATGGTGTGGAGGGTGTGTTTGGAGATTTCGGAGAGGATGATGAAGGTGTTCGGCTGTGCATAGCTTTTTCTGGTGTGGTTTGAGGTGGCATGATTTAATAGTCTTGGATGGGTTGGTTAAGCGGTCTTTGGATGGTGAATTTGAGTGTGTAAATGTTCAAATGGATAGCGTGTAGATAGTGAATTGTTAAAATGCAGGATTGGATAATAGTATGTGGTATTGAGGTAGCTCAAATAGCGCTTGAGGTTTGTCTCTTGATTGTTTGGAAAGGGGTGATAACCTTTTGACAAAGATAACTTGTTTAAAGATTTGTAAAGCTGTTTTCAGGAGGGCTTTGCTAATAGCAATTGCACTTATGCAAGGTTTGACAAAGATGGATGGAGCTTGTAGAGGGCTGTCGGTTCAAAATACTGGGTTTGAACTGCCGGGAGAGGACATGGACTCTGCCCTCTTCTCACCCCAAGGGTTGATTGAATATGCTTGCTCCAGTGAACTGCACGCTTTCCAAAAAAAAAACAAAAAACTATAGGGTGAATAAGACAGTGAAAAGGAAACAGCACTCGCAAATACTTGCTTGTTTAGTATCTTACAAACTATGACGTGTGGCCATTTCAGGAATTCTAGCCAGTACCTCTTGGCTCTCTTCTGAGAGAGCAAGAGTAATAAGAAAATTAGTTACGTATGTTCCGAAAAGGCATTGCAGAGAATTAACTTCAATGTTGAGAAGGAACAAGGTGAAATGGAACAAAGTTGGCGGGAATTTTTATCTCCATATTTTGAATTGTTTCTTCCCTTCAATATAAAGTATATAGTAAAGTGCCAATTTTGGAGATCAAGTGCATAGCGAGCAAGGGAGAGAAATCAGAACACAGGTAATTAGCTCAGTCTCTAAGTAACAGCATCTAGTTTATGCATTAGGAGTCTCTTCATGTAAAGCGGAAATGACTATTGATATATTCTTTCATAAGCTAAATGTGAACTTGATGGGTATGCTGTGAAATCTCCAGGATGTACTCGATTCTTGCTGTTTAAATCGCAATTCAGGAACCTACTCCTTCTATTATTTTATATGTTGATACTCACCTGGTTCTCTAGAAAAACCATGTTAGACTTCCTTTGTAAAGTGGCGTCATCTTGATGACTTGATACTGATTGTTGAATCTCATGTATCAAACATCATAAATCAAAACAATGTCATCTCAAGATGAAATTTTTGCATCGTTTCTTTTATGATTATACCAGCTCTTTATCATTTGTACTCTATTGCGCTCTTGTGTAGTAGCCTCCTATCTAAGCGACTACTAAGTTCAACAACCCATATCTAAAAAGAACTGCAACATGCAAAATTCTCACACCCAGATCCTAAAGACTCACAGCTCCAATCCTAAATTTGGACGCCCACAAAAAAGGTGGGTCCGAAAATTGAAGGTGAGTGTTCAGACGTCTCAAGGTTCCAAATAACACCTTTCACTTCATCAAAAGAACAAAAAGGCTTTGTGATGTAGTGGTAGCATTCTCACTAGCCTCAACGGGTAAAGAGGAGGGTGAGGGGTTTGCGCAAGGCAATTAGTGAGGGGTGGGGTTCAATTCCCTACGAAGCCAGATTTCTTTTTGGTTTTTGACGGTGGTTTAAGTGAGAGAAGGGGAAGTGAGAAGTTTATGATATCTTTTTGGTTCTCATTGTTAAGCGAGTTGGAGGTGAGGTACCCAGGGTGTCTTCTTGTAGATGTATTGTTAGGTGGGATAGAATATATACTGCTAGCACAAGAGAAGGCGGGGTTAGCGAGAGCTATGTTTCAATTTCCTACAGACTCAATTCATTTTGGATGATTATTTCAAGGGAGGTGAGGGTTTTCTTTTGAGAGCTTTATTTTGTTAAGCGAGTTGGTGATTTTTTAGTTGAAATGTCTTGTTACTTACAGGCAGAGCAGTGAGAGTGTCGAAGAGGGGTAAGTGTGCACCTGGGCGACTATATCTTGCACCACTTACCTGCCATTGCTACGCAAAGCTGAAGAACTTCCACTGGAAATGGTCATTTACTCACTTCAACCACAGCTTGGTTTCTCTTTAGTGGTCCTTGAAATGGCAGTAAGCAAAGTGCGCATGCTTTGCCTTTAATTTTTCGCTTTTGATGTCCAAACATATAATCTAGCAACATTGGAAATTACACAACTTAGACTATCATAATTATACCAAGCCCTGTTAGGGCTGAAAACCTTCACCGTTATAAGCACCCTGAATCTTTCCATCAAAATATTTCAGCGCCGCCACATACAATGAAAGCAGAACTCGTCTTCAACCTTGCTGCAGGGATTCTTAGATTGGCTAAGAATCGTCTGTTGGGATTGGGAACTTCGAGCTTCCAGCTAAGGCGGTAAATATCAGCCTCACTATTGATTTTGGGTAATCGGGTGAGCGACTACGACTTGGTTGTGTAACCCATAGCTGCACGAAGAACCAATCGCTGAATATGCACTTGACAAAACGAGAGCGCCATTCAAAGTTGATTGTTGAGGCGACTACGATAACAAAACGGCCTGGTTGGCAGCAGGTATGGATTTTGGTATCCACAGTTGTTCAGCACTTGAATTCAGGATTAAAATCCGAAAGCGCTCTTAGGCAAGCAAGTAAATCACAGACTCTCAATACGAAGGCAAGTGTGTAGGTAGCTTGTGCTTTCTGGAGAAATTCTTGTTACCCCGCACCAGTTTCGAAGTGGCTTATTGCTTACGCGGGAAGGAAAAGCAAATCAATTAATCAACCCGTTAAGTAATAGGTAGGACAAGATACGGGAGCCCTTGCTACATAGACTAGAAAATATCCAGATTTATGGCATTGCCTCGTTTTCGTTATTTAAATTTCTGTTCGCCTGCTCTCGTTGGGTGAGAAAACGCTTCGTATACTTCGTTTCCTGATACATTGACAACTACCATGACAGACCCATTCCAGGGCATTAACACGACTGCTGAAGGGCCTGAGGATGGGCTTCGGAAACTGAAGGAGTTGATCTCAGCTCATATCTACCGTCTCAACGTCCCCGCAAAATACAAACACACTGTCGTAAACCAGACTTCACAATGGTTGACTACTTGGGAATGGTATCAAGATAAAGAGGATCAAGTGGTGGAAGTGTGGGGAGAATTCTGGTTGTATAGAAATGATGGACAATTGCAATGGCACATTAAAGTGGTCTAGGGTAAGTTTCTAATAGCATGGAGATGATCACTACTAACAACGATAGACTCTGATGGCCCCGATTCGAAGAATAAGCATGCACACTATGGCTACGAGATATATCTGAACGGATAGTGTGCGGCAGGACCAGGACATGTCAACTTCACCAAGATTCAGCCAGATTACATCCGCGACGCGAATAAAATGCATGAGGTACAAAAGGGTATCGATGCACAGCAGATCTGGGACCAGGAGCACAACCCACAATTCCGCCTTGACTGTGCGTGCCGACTATGGAGTTGTGGTGAAGACATGGAGCTTTATGCAGGGAACGACCAGGAATATAACAGAATTCTTTGGAAAGCCCCGGAAGGATGGGAGCGGTTTGAGCGCCCGTCATTTGGGCGGGTGGCAGATACTTATTAGCGAGTGCGAGACTGCATCATTTTCTTTCCATTGCTTTCACCAGAGATGGAGCCTTGTTACGAGTACAGAACGGATTTGGGCGGTCCACATAACTGAGATTTGATCTTTAAAATTTTAATATTTTGTCACGATTTCAAAGGGGCAATGGTAGAGCTGGTCGCTTTTCTCGGCTTGCCGACTCGCCCGAGGATGTCTTGTCCCCAAAAGAGCAACTCTCTCATGGCCCGATTTCCTTATCGTCGCATTTATCCTCATCGTTTAAATCAGAAGTAGAGAAGTGATGTTATCCGCCTGAAATATTGCTGTAACTCTTGACAAGGTCTTTTTGGTCTTTGGAAACTTATGATATTGTAGGTGAGTCTTCGCTAGTTACCTTCGTATCAATACCAAGTTCAATGCACGTTCTGGTCCCAAGATAGTAACTAAGTACACGAGGCTGGGACAATCAGTACTAGTTATCCCTGAATTGTTTTTCTTTTTCGTGTATAGCCATCTTAGTTAATTCCCGGTTATCTTGTAAGGCATGATTGCTTGCACATAATGCGCAACGGTACTCCTTACTGTGTCCCGAAAATTTCATATCATTTATAGGCACGTGTTTTCTAGTTCTTTTAGGTAATTTCATGAAGTAAGAGAATCAGTTGTAGTATCTATTTATTCCAGTTGCTATAGAGATATATGCTTTTCTGGGAGACGTCTCGTTACAAAGAGCTACGAAGCCATCTTGTCTTTCTTTTTCGAGAGAGAAGATGCGCGTTAAGGTGATGGAAAGTGAGCTTATATAAGTTAGATGCAAAAAGAGGTTTTGGTTTGCTTTTTGGGGAATTTAATGGATTTTAGATCCCAGTATTGTCATATAATACTCTTCGCGAAAGTGTAAAGAATTTTCAAGTTTGCAACATAACCATAGCAAGTACGACACTACTAAAATATAACAATGAATTTTGTTATAGAAATAAATCTTCTGACTCTCGATCTACTATAAGAGCGGCAGTTATTATTGTTGTATGGTTAATTAATTAGCCGAGTTTTACGAGAAGGTCATAGTAATTAGAATAATATACAACACTTATAAGAAGGTTTGAAATATTTTTAATTCGTTCTTCCAACCTTTTCTACATTACTTTACTTGATTAATTTGAACGTTCTAGAACATCTCGAATAATATTATTTCAAAAGATACTATTCATTGACACCCTTTAGTGAAAGCAATCCAGGAGGTATAGATGGCAAGAATCTTACTATCTATGTATATCGCGCAGTCCTTCTAACTTAGCTCAATTAGGCCCTGGTGGTGGTGGTACCTGAGCGTACCCGGCTAGCAAAAAGTAGTCGACGTCATCACATTCCAGCTTCCCCTCTCAACAGAATCACAACACAACTCTACTACAAAACTCCTCCCATCCTCCAGGAATAACAAACATAAACAATGCAGCCTGCACACATAATTAACTGCGAACTCTCGCAACCAAATCACATCGCTGCGAGAATGGCAAACCTAGGGAAAGTACAGCATTCCTTGAATGGTCTGTAAACACCCCCCACCCACACATTTTTGAGATGAGAGAGGGAAATTAATGAAGAAGATAGTTTTCAAGAAACCTCTTATTCTCTTCAGTAAGGAGCCGATGACGGGATTTTATCGAAATGGATATTGTGATGTTGGACTCGAGGATAAGGGGAATCATTCTATCGCTGGTTAGTCCTTTCTTCCCTTCCCTTCCCTTCCCTTCCCTTACCCCCCTCCAACTACAAAAAAGAAAAGAAAAGAAAGCTGACAGTGTGTTTTTGAAAAGTCACACTCACAGACCCCTTCCTAGATTTCACTGCGTCAAAAGGTAATAACCTAAGAAGTGCAGGGTTGGTGGGAGGTTGTAAATGGTGTGTTTGTGCTGAGAGGGTATGGGTTTCCCCCTTCTTTCCCCTCATCCCCTCATCCTTCCCTCTTCTCGTTCCTTGTTATTTTGAACTGCTCTAATTCTAGACGCAGTGGAAAGAAGCACTCCAGCACTACAAGAACTCCGGCGACGACGCAGCGACTAAAACTGTAGTGCCCAAGGTGCATTTAGCTTCTACACACCAGAAGGCCTTGGATGTTGTGGGGATGGAGGAGTTGAAGTTTGTATTCCCTTGCCATCGTCGAGATTTGGATAAAGAAGAAGTGATGCTGATTCGTGCTAGAAAATGGGCTGTGGATCCAGAAATATCGAAGTGAAGGAATGTGTAAGGAGTCTTAGGTGGTGAGACTTATAATGATGCGAGGTGTTATTTTATCCTGTACTCTAATTAACTTTGATTTATGAACCCGAGTTAAAACACTGATGGTATGAGAACGACCCAAGAGAGCAAAAGTGTTGGTAAATTCTGTGGAAATTATAGTTTAGTACCTGGGAAAATGGCCTCAAACTTGAATACCACTTCCCTGTTAAATAATCTTTGCTCGGCTCGGAAGCAGACTCAGCTCAACAATTGTGATGACCTATCACCAAAACATCTCACAGCATTGCTGTATCAAAAGAGTTTATTTATGTGATATCAGTCTTCTTGCTCAACTCTCCGGAAGAGGCAAAACAGGTAAACACCCCAGCGATTGGCCACACGGATGATCATGCCATGCAGGAAGTTTGAGATTCACCGTTGAAATATTGAGCCTCCATGATCGACACTCCAGAACCGCCCTTTTAACCGTAAATGGATCAAACAACCCGAGGATCATGCAATTGAAGAAAGTTTGCAGAATCCTACAGGAAGAGGTGTGGCGTGGTGGATGTGATGACAAATTTGAAAATAAGGTATACATACATACTTCCAAAAAGCAAACAAGTCCTAATTGGGATGGATCTTCGAAGGAGTCCTGTCACCTATTTATTTAGAAGATCTGCAGGTAAATCTAGTGGAAATTTAAAACGAGGCCTAGATGTTAAGCGAAGTGGTGTGGTACACACACATCGACACCACACCAATCCGGCAGTCAAACTGCCAGCACGGTAATTGAAATGATCTGCATCGCTGGCATGTACATATGGATAAACTCTCCTTCCTGCACTAAATTTCCGGGCTATAGATTGCCGGATCAAGCTCTGTGTCAGCACACTCGACTAGCGAGATTGAGACAAGTTTGATTGTAGTTTTCACGAGCTGTATGTTGTGCCAATAACAAAAAGTAAGCTCGTGAAGCAGCTATAAAGCTATAAATGCCTCGAGCCTTGCCACCACAACTCCTCCCCGTACGCGAGGCTGCAATGTAACCGCCGCAGGAACAGGAAGTGATGGGGAGCGGCATAGTGTAGAGCAGATCTCTCATACATGAGTGTGAAATGTCTCTGCTTTAGTTGGAAACCGCGTCGGAGAAAAAAAACAAGTGAAAAATGTTGTGGAACGGAAGGACAAGAGAGTAAGCGTTCGGGTTCGGCAGTATTGACAACGAACTGGTACGACTTTCTGAAATGGAAAGGATCCGGGATTTAATCGAACAGCAGACCTAAGAAAAAAAGACGTATCAAGAAATCTCTCGTTGAGATTTTGGTTGGTGTTGCGAACGGAGAATAAAAAGAGATAATCAAGGCAACACATCTCATTTTCCCCGCATCGTTTCTATCCAACCACACCAACATCCAACATCGGACGATGAAACATGAAACGAATATAGATTTTTCGAGATCAGTCAGCCCTTCCTGCTCCGCCCTTCCACAACGATCCCCGACCTCGTACCGGAAGACAACCCGGTAAGCGCAGGTAGGGCAAAACACGAAATGCAGAGTTAATCACGAGTGACAAAGGGAACGAAGAACAGGTCCAATAATTCGTTACAAATGAGAAACCGACTAATCTCAATACCAACCGTGTCTCGGTCCCATGTCGCTGGTATTACAACTAAGTAGGTGACATCTGGATAGTTGCATTTTGGCACACGACTTCCAGGTGGCTCACCACCTTTGTGCGTGGGGTTGCTACCATCATCTTATCAAGGGCAGTCCCAGCCAGAAAACCTAATTAGGACATTGCCGCAGTTGAGTTGTGTGGTGGAACATGTAACCATCTCAGATGCAAGGATTGAATAATGGGAAACCAACACCCCACAAACTTCAGCCTCGACGGGACTCAGTGAGTTTGCATGTGGTTCCAGACGGCTTGATTCAGAGTTGAACGAGTTTGTATGTAACCTTGCGAGCCGTTCCGCAAGAACAAGATACACATGTGTGGTTGTTATTGGTAACTGGTATCGTGACCATGAATGATTTCTGAAGAGTGAGATTCTCGGACCCGATAGAGTTCATGAACAGTGAGGAGCTTGGGGAAATGATTTTCGACGATTATACTTGTACAAGGCTGTGACAGAGCCTGGTGAAAGAGTGGTGTTGTGATCAATTTAGATTTTGGTGTTTGAGAAAGATGGGATAGGAATGGGAAATCACAATCATTTGTGGACCAAATGAGAACCCTGAAGCCTGCCCTGCTTCCCGACCCAAATCCCGCAACCAACCGAACCAGTTAGACAGTGCAAAGACGTTGACGTTCCACTGATAAGTCCCCAATGCAAATGTCTCCGTCCCGGAATTGATATTAGAATCCCATTGTCGGGAATACTGACTGCTGGACTTGTCTAGTGCGGAAAAGTTTGCTGTCAAAGTGGGAGAAGAGAGGAGAGGCGCGTTTCATGTGGTACTACCAACTCGTTCCTACATGTCCTGAGGGTTGTCATCTCAGGCGGAGGAGCCAGGCCCATGGCAGTACAAGAAGAGTAGAGAACAACGATTGGAGGCATAGCCACCATGCTGACCTTGATGCTGATGCCATTGCTCGCTTCTGAAGGGTGTCACTAGACGGAGCACTATTCCACAACGCAAATACGAAAGGTTGACAATTGAGCCTGGGAAGCGAGAAAGCCCATTGGGCGGCACAAAGGCATCCGCGGCGCAACCGTTAATTTGTAGACAGATGGTCGCATAAGGTAGCCAGCAGTCGAGCGGTGACGAGGTAAGCTGTGGAGAGATTGCATGCTGACCTCTTGAGGATTCGAGGAATCATAACCCGTGGATAAGGATGTGACATGATGAACAGGTGGAAATTCGGAATAGGTAGGTTCCATATAGTAAGCCTATGGTTACACCACGAAAAGAGGGTTGAGGCGCAACAATACGAAAAATCAGTATCTTAAAAAGAAGATGAATGCCCTCTGGAACAGAAGACGATATCCCAAGTATCCTACGTTACATGGGACTGATAGCAGATCGCCATGCCGCAAGCCATACATGCAACCAACCACTGGGATGGGAGAGTAGAAGAGAAAAGGGGAGCGTTGATTCGGTGTTGAGGCCTTGAAGGGGCTCAGCAGGGGGGATAATAGGTGCCGAGTCGAGCCAGTCACAGGCTAGATTGAACAGGGTTTAGTGGCCTCCACGACAGGGCCTAGCAAGACCCCTAGCATTTCAATGCGGAGAAGTTCCAAGAAGGGCCGTTTTATGTGGGTGGCTTGCACTTGACTGCCCTCGACGGCGAGAGGGGGGCGTATGGTGCTTGCGCTGGTTGGTAGAGGTGGTAGAGGTGGAAGAGAGGTTGAGTGGAGGCACTGGGGCGAACCGTTATCGAAGCCGTCGGGTGAGGCTTGACCTGGCTTGAGCTCCTTCATCCCTTGCTAATCTATTGTAAGTACGGAGGGGAGGACCATTAATCTAACCACTTCGATCCGATCCAATTTGACTAGGCCTAGTTGCAGTAGCCAGTAGATAAGTTGCTGCAGCTATTTGTATCGTATCGTATCCTACTTCACGTGTAGGATGACCAGGCCCGCAAGTACCCTACCCTCGTATATAGGGTTGGGCAGGTCCCTCGCACCACAGCTGTCTATTCTGATCAATTGTTGGTTTGTTTTGGTTGATCGAACTGAGCAACGCTGAGCCTGGAATGCTTTGCACCTATTAATCTGGCTCTGCCCCCCTCGCTGCCACATTCACCAACATCCATTCACTCTTGCGCCACATTATTCAGTTAGAGCCTCCCGTGGCTGTGATTCGTCAAATCGGTCGAAAGGTACCTTCCGATCCTACAAAAGAGGCAGCCTCCAACGCGCCTTCCTCTCTTAAGGTTAACTCCTCAACCTTCGGAGAAATCTCAACTCCGAGCTCTCTCTCACAATACTCAATCTTGCTAAACGCCAACTTTCAAGATGGATCCTGAGCAACCAACACCGGCTACGGCCCAGCCCGTAACTCACGATGTCAAGAGCCCAGCAAGTCACCACACCGATCCGGCACCCTCATATGCCGATGCTGGTGAGAACTATGTCCCTGAAGTTCGACCAACGGGTTGGAAATGGCGTGAGTTTAAGATTGCCAAGTTCTCTTTGGGATGGTACGCTTCTCCACGAATTCAACTTCTTATGGTCTCCTTCGTCTGTTTTCTCTGCCCCGGAATGTTCAACGCCTTGGGTGGACTGGGTGGTGGTGGTAAATCCGACGCGACTCTTGCCGATAACATGGTACGTCCTCACCTCACTTGTCATATATGAAAAAGTCGTTTTATATACAATAAAATCTAATATTAACTTTCACTTATAGAACATTGCCCTCTACTCGACATTCGCAGTCTTTGCCTTTTTCGGTGGTACTGTGGTCAACAAGCTAGGTGTCAAGACAACTTTGAGCTTTGGTGGAATTGGATACTGTATTTACGCTCTCAGCTTGCTACTTTCAGAGCACTTTTCCGTCGGAGGTTTCAACATTTTTGCTGGAGCTTTCCTCGGTGTCTGCGCTGGCTTGCTATGGACTGCCCAGGGAACCATCATGATCTCATATCCAGTTGAGGCCGACAAGGGAAAATACTTTGCTATCTTCTGGTCCATTTTCAATCTCGGTGCCGTGTTGGGCAATTTGGTAAGTCTTTTCTTGAATTTCTGAGGTGTTCAAAGCTCTCATAGCCATATCCGATGCTGACCTTTTACTCATCAGATCCCATTGGGTGAGTCGTTCAACAGCAAGAAGAATGAGACAGTTTCCGACGGAACCTACATCGCCTTCATCATTCTCATGTTCTGTGGTTCTCTCGTTGCTTTACTTCTTTGCAACGCCAAGGATGTTATTCGAAAGGATGGCACCAAGGTGGTTTTGATGAAGCATCCTAGTTGGACATCCGAATTCGTTGGTCTTTGGGAAACCCTCACATACGAACCTATGGTTGTTCTTCTGTTCCCCATGTTCTGGTCCTCCAATTGGTTCATCACATACCAAGCAAATGGTGTAAATGCCGCCTACTTTACCACCAGAACCAAGGCTCTCAACAATCTCCTCTACTATCTTGCACAGATCATCGGTGCATTGGCATTCGGATACGCCATGGATATCCAAGCTTTCAGACGTTCCGTCCGAGCCAAGGCCTCGTTGGCTTTTCTTATGGTTCTCACCATGGTTGTTTGGGGTGGTGGATACAAATTCGCTCTACGATACAACAGAGATGATGTAAATGTCAAGCTTCACCCAGACCGTGTTTTCATGGATTGGTCGACACCTGGATACGTTGGCCCCATGTTCCTTTACTTCTTTTACGGATTCTACGATGCTGTCTGGCAAGCCGCCGTCTACTGGTATGTTCATTCCTCACTTGATTGAAAAATCACGACTAATAACTCAACAGGTACATGGGTTCCCTCTCCAACTCCGGTCGTCGTTCCGCCAATTACGTCGGATTCTACAAGGGAATTCAATCAGCCGGTGCCGCAGTTATGTGGAGTTTGGACAGCAACAAGCTCGAGTACATCAAGGAGTTTGCATCCAACTGGGCTCTCCTTTCCGGCTCCTTGGTCATCGCAACACCCATCATCTGGTTGAGAATCAAGGATCACGTCTCAGTCGAGGAGGATGTCGCCAACACCGATGCCGTCATCGCTGATGTTGTTCCAGTCACACATCCTGAAAAGGCAGTTGTCTGATTGATTTTCTTCACTTGTTTTAGCGTGCCCGACTAGCTCCATTTGTTACATATCGGAATGGGTATTTGAATTTGTGGGTTGGATGGTTTGACTTACTTTTTTTCCTCCAAGTTAGTGTTCACATGGGATGGGCATGATGCATAAGGGTGCGGGGCTATACCACGAGTGTTTTTTCTAGTTTTTCCGAGACATTGAGAAATACGAATAATTACGAATGCACGAGCGTCGCTATTCTTTATTTATCAGGGTACATATCTTACCATAGCATAGGTATATCTCATTGCTGGTATGCTTTTATTTACCATCTTGAGGTTCGGATATTACATTGCCACTTCTTATCTCGTTTACTGGCTTTCCAAGTCTCTACCGGACCCTGTTCATCTGATATACCCTATACTCAGCCTCATGACCACTTGTGCCGTCGCCAGTTCCTTCCACGAAAATATTCACCTATACATGGGGATATATTATTCACATCGCACATAGTTCCGTTGTCGAATCTTCTGGTAAGATATTTTTCAGTAGGCTGACTTATATTTCTCGCTTCAAAATGCAGATAGCAATTTCTTGTTTATTTTCGTCTCTCATCTATCAAGCCCCCTCCCTCCTGGGGTTTTGCTCCATTAATTGGCCTTTAAGCAAGTCTATGATATCCTCTCTACAAGTCTTCATGGCCTTGCCCATTCCTTCAGCAACTAACTTCGACCATCCCCTCCAAATCTTTCCCTGCCGCCACATGCGTCCAAGTCATGTTTCGTCACACCACCGACCCACTTCCATCGCTTCCACAGCTTCCATCATATATACCCTCGTCACATTCGCTCCTATCTCAGCAATCCTCTAATCCCTCCCCCCGTCAGAATCTATATCCCCCATCATACATCCATCTGGCATTATAATCCCACATCCGAATCATGGTTCCCTCTCCACCACCGAACAGGACCCAACCCAGAAATGCGAGGAGCGAAAAGGTGATTGTGAAGAAGAGGGCCAGAAGGAGGTAGGCGCCGTGGATCTTTTGGGCGTCGTATTGGAATTGGTTTACTGCTTGTTGGAATTCTGGTGGTGTGTGTTGGAGATTGGGGAAGGGTGGCATTTTTGGGAAGTTTGATTTTTTGAGCGATTTGAGATGGTGATTTGATGCACAGTAGAGGGGCTTTTGGGGGTTGTTGGTGGATTTTTTTTCGAATCTGGGGTTTTATAATCGATGGTTCTTGGAGGTTATGCTATTTAGGTGAGGGTAATTGTGTGGTTTCTTGGACTGAGGGGTATAACTGAGGATTTTGTAGGTCTTGTCACTTGAGGGTGTGAATAAAGGATCTGGTGAGGAATGGAGGAGGTGAGGTGGTTATGAATGTTTGTATTGCAATTATACTCATCGTGTTATTATTCATGGTTCGTTCTTGATGACTCCTTGGGCTTGTGCTTCTGTTGTTGTGACTTATTTTTAGCAAACATGGTTTTGATACTTGAAAAGGGTGGATTGGGTACGCTGGACAAAGAGAAGAGGAGATATCGTTGGTGAGACGGGAACTTGGGCCATTGGGTGGTGGAAGACTAAAAGGGGTAGAGAATTAAGGGGGTGTGATAATAAAAGGTTCTTCGCTAGTGCTTTATGTTAGAAAGACATTGTCATTGTGTAATTCGTGGTTGAGATCAAGCAGGTAGCGTGGTCTAAAATTAGATGAATTATTGAAGGATGTCTGTGTAGGAAAAACAAGAAGCTCCTTCTTCACCATCTTCTTCAGTTCCAAATTGTTTCAAAACAAAACAATCAAGAGCTCCTCCCCCTTTCATATCAAAGACCTCTCCACCTCCAAGCGAAGTACACAAACCCCGAAGTTTGGCCGACTGGCAAGACGTCAGCCACCAGGAGCTTGAGCTTCACCACTTCAAGACAACACAGTCACTGTCGCTCTCCCTGCGCAATCTCAGCAGCTCTCAAGCAAACAACAAACCTCACACCTACCACCCCAATTGCCAAAGAACCCCTCCCTCATCGTACAGCGCATTCTCCCCAGTCAATCCCGCAGAAGGGGCACAGCCCAGACCACCAAACCATGGCGCCCAAAACCATCGAACAAGCCGAAATCGAGAAATACTGGGAAATCTTCGCCTCCCTCAGCAATGGAGGAACCCATCTCACAGGCTCCCAAGCAGCACCGGTTCTGAAGAATAGTCAATTGAGAGACGATCAACTAGAGCGGATCTGGGACCTGGCGGATGTGGATAATGATGGGAACTTGGATTTCGAGGAGTTTTGTGTGGCTATGAGACTCATTTTTGATTTGGTCAATGGGGTATGCTTTAATTTTGGTTTGCGGGGTATGCGATTGGGAGTTGGAGACAAGGCTGACGATTTACTTCTTGTGATAGGAATATGCGGATGTACCTGCTGTATTGCCGGACTGGTTGGTTCCGGAATCGAAGGCACATTTGGTGCAGGCGAATAGAGCGTTGACGGGAAGACAGGTTCAATTTGAACAGATAGAAGACGATGATGATTCTCCGGGCTTGAAGGATGGCTTCGATTGGTATATGAGTCCGGCGGATAAGGCGAAATACGATGAGATATATTCTGCGAATCGGGATGGACGGGGAGATATTACTTGTAAGCTTGCCTACACTCCTCTACGACTTGTGCTGGACTTATGCTAACTTTTGTTACAGTTGAATCTCTAGATTCCCTCTACTATTCCCTCGATGTACCAGACACCGATGTTCGCAGCGCATGGAACCTCATAAACCCAAAACAATCACAAGCCATATCCAAAGACGCATGTCTCGCATTCCTCCATATTCTCAACAACAGACATGAAGGCTACCGAATCCCCCGAACAGTCCCTCCCTCTCTACGATCAAGTTTTGAGCGCAATCAAATCGATTACCAAGTTGACAACCAACGCACATCCTCCCCGGCACAAAAATGGGGTACACACGGTGGTGAAGATACGAGTTCAGGTAAAAAGGCGAAATTCGGAGAAACATACCTAAGTCGCATCGGCGTGGGCGGAAAGAGTAGTTACCGACCAGCAGGCACAGATTTCTCTAGTACGAAAACTACTGAGGATTGGGAGGAAGTTCGTTTAAAGAAACAACTCGCAGAATTGGAAGCTAAAATTGAAAAGGTGGAGTCGGTGTCGGAAAAGAGACATGGTGGAAGGAGAGATACGAAGCCGGCGTTGGTGAAGAGGGAATTGGAACAGTTGTTGGATTATAAGAGGAAGGAATTGAGAGATCTGGAGACAGGAGAGGGCAGGAGTAAGGTGGGTGCGGGGTTGAAGGGGGTCAGTGATGAGATTGAGACTGTGAGAGAGCAGGTTGAGGGATTGGAGACGCATTTGAGGACGAGACAACAGGTTTTGGAGGAGTTGCAGAGGGAGATTGAGAATGAGAAGACGGGAAGATAATGAGGGATGGGGGCGTGTATGGTACATAGAAGGTTAATATATTACACGATTGTATAACTGGTGGGCAAGCTGGCTGGTAACACCAGGAATTTTGGTCAAACATAGGTAAGAGAGAGGTTCGGGCGTTCATCTGAGTACACCCGCCTTCCTCTAAATTGTGGGAAACTACGTCTTCAACTTCCTAAATACGGTGTACGCGGAGTATAGAATACAGAACTATTTTTTAGCAGCATTGACTAGGTGCAGGCTAAACAACTAGGAGCCCCCAATGAATCGATCTTCTGGATTTTGACGTGAGGATACTTCTAAACATTCTTTTCCGTAGAAAGACACAAAGTTTACACAGCCAATGTCACCTTGAAAACAATACGGAGTATTGCAGTCCCCTTCAAATCAGCCTTGTGCCTGAACCTTGATACGGCTATCTTGAGACCCACATCTTCGGCAGCCTTGCGACCTCGACCTCACCCTCGACCATTCCAGGCTATCATCAGCTTCACCACGTCTTGTACAGCCACAGTATTTCCCCTATTTTCAGGAATTTGGATTGCTGCTGGTTGTCTTCTGGCCCTGTTTTAATTTGCCTTCAATTCGAGATATCAAAGGATCATCAGCCTCTTCACAGTTTCTTGGACCAAGGGCTTTCCTCTGCATTTATTCAGTCGGGATGTCGTCCATGGCAGTGAATAGAATACTCGATGCACAGAATCACCAGAGGCTAGAAACATCTACCAGCAGCTACCTTGCATCCAGCAACAACTACAATAGCCGCACCTACAACTCCAACACAACCACTGCGAGTCCAACACCGTTCATTCCCAAAGCACAAGCAGACATGTCTACCATCTCGCAAATACAAGGAGTTGAGCCTACAGGAAAACTGGACTGGCGCGTAAGTGCTCCCTCTTGGGTGAACCTCGAACTCGACTAATATATTTACTAGGCTCCCTCTCCTCCTCATATCAACGTACCCGCAGCCACAGAAGACGCTCCGATTCGTATACCACAATACCACGGGAGACACAGCAGCGATGAAGATAGGAATATATTGAATCTTATTGCGAACAGTGTCTCTGCGCCTTCAGCAATAAACGATTGGCAATACGAAAACCGCAGACGCGCACAGCCGATACTGTCTTTCCTGCACCTTGGTCCTTCGGCCGCTGCCCGAGACATCAATTATGTACAATCCAACGGCATCACTATGCTGCTTGCCATCAGAAACAGCGCAACAGCACAGGCTCGCCTTTTGAGTGGGGAAAAGGTCGCAAACCAACTTGGCATCCAAGCCGCTGCAATCGATCTTGATGGCATGCAAGACCTCATCAGTACTGGATTCCGGAACGCGATCCAGGTCATCAATGATCACCTAATCCAAATGCACAAACTCCAAGCAGCCGGCTTCTTACAACACCCTGGAAAAGTATTGGTATTCTGCGAATCCGGAAACGAGCGATCGGCCGCAGTTGTGGTTGCCTACATCATGTTCATGTACGGCATGGACTTCATCCCGGCCATCCAATACATACAAACTCAACGCTTTTGTGTAGCCTTCGATGACTCGCTCAAGGAACTCCTTCAAAGCTACGGGGATATTCTAAAGGCACATGTCGAGGTCGTAAATGCAACCACGAGTGCTCTTCCCACCAATACGTTCCGACCAGCACCAAAACGAGGCCGCTCAGACTCGGTGGATGAATCGGGAATGGATATCGATGATCAAGATGACATTGAGAGATTTGGAAATAGAGCTGGATTTGCTCCTTTCCGTGATATCAATCATCACCTCCAGTCTTGAGATCAGGATTGCGATGGGGTGTGAATTTGTGTTCATATGGCGATGGATGGGTGTTCGTGTATGATAAACGATGCATTATATGGGAGGCGCATCTGGATTTGAGCCTAGATATTCTGAGCCAGGGGGTTTCACTTGGCTGGCTTTGTACTATGCATGGAAGGGAGGAACTTTGGAGGGTTTCGTCGAAGAAAGGATGGCGTTTATTGAATACCCATGGCGTTGTGGGATGGTTCATTATGGTAAACCCACTTGTAGCTGGTCTCGACTGCCATGTTTGTGGGTATAGACTTTGTTTTTTTGTAGGTAGTTAGTTGAATGGAACAAGGTCTTGATTTTCTTGCGTAATTGCCATGTTTGTTGATATTACTTTTTCCCCTTCTCCTTCATCTCCCATCTTCCCCTCCTACCTAGCCTAGCTAGAAAACTTGTGAAACCTTGAAGTTTAAGGATCAAGCAGAACAAGTGAAGCCAGGTTTAATTGGGAGAAATGGTACAGGGGTTCGCGTTGGCAACAACTCATTGCCCCAACTTATTCACCCCCCCTCCTCCCCCCCTACAAATTCGACGACCCACTATTTTAGAGCCAAATAAGCCGAACCCAGACATCAAATCAAAACCATTCAGCTCGATTAGTCCAGTGGTCAAGACGTTGGAACATATTGCCTTTACTCGATTTCCCTCCTCGTTTACGAGGCTGTCGCCCCTATTGCGACGACTCCCAAGAAGCCGATCCCAGAGATCTTGCAGGGTTGTCCTCAATATTATACGGGTGTTATGGTAAACCTGAGAGTTAGGTGGCTTAAGCCCTAAAATATACAAAATCTAGAAGCCTCAGTTCAAATCTGAGATCGAGCATATATAATTCTTTTTTTTTGTTTTGTTTTTTGTTTTTGTTTTTTATTATTAGTTTTCTTCTTCTTATCTAGTATAAGATAAACTTATAAGACGTATTATACTTAAAGGTCGGCTATAATTTACTCTAAGTTAGTCGAGAGTTAAAGTGATTTTAACTTATTATTATCTTAATTTTTAAACCTTTTATACTATAATACTATAAATTATTAAGAAGTATTATATATTTATAAATATAACAGACGTGCTTTAGATAAGACTTAGAATAAACAATACTCTATTCTTAGGACAAAAGGCGAGGAGAGTAGAAGAGCTCGAGAGAACCGGGAACTAAATACAAGTCATCCGCGCTAGTGCGTACGCTAGTACTAGCGTGTATCTAAGCGAATATATAACATCTAGCCTTCGTAACTATAACTGTTATAATAAATAGATCTTTTAAATAACCTTAGTAAAGTTATTTCTAGCTAACTTTATAAAGTATAAGAGTATTTAAAAACTTATAAGTAATCTAGTTATTTATAAGTAAGCTTATATTTCTTTAGTAAACTAGAAGAGACTAGAATATAAGTATATTAAATTAGTTTTTATTAAGGAAATAATATAGTTAGAAGGTATATCTATTAAAGTCTGTTCTACGACGAGCTTAAGTATAGAGTGATTGTGTAATATCACGTAATACTACGTGATATCACGTATAGGGACTGGAATCGAATTCCAACACTCCCCCTCGAAGCCAGTTCCTATAAACGTGGCTATACTAAAGAAGACTTAAAAGTGCTTCAAAAGTAGAATCAAAAGAACTTCAAACATGCTCTAGAATTCTCAAAAAGCCTCTTATCTACCTTATGTTGTTTTGCCCTAAGAGTGAATCTCTATCTACCTTATCTAAGTCGGCGAAGTCGAATTTGCGTAAAGGAAGTCGATATTATAAAGGAAGTCGAATCGTAAAGGAAAGGAAGTCGAATCATAGAGGAAAATCGCGAAGAAAGATTGTTGATAATCACTCCTTATAATTGCTCTCCCAGAGTTCTTGTAATTGCACTTCGTACTCCCCCAGGGTATAAACCGCTCCCTTAGGAACCTGGCAGCACTCCATCAGAGTCCTAGGCCCAGAGTCCCTAGTGTTGCGCTCTTATATCGTGCTTCGTACTCTCCTAGGATCTGGTGATGTACTTCGTACTCCCCTAAAGTATGACTTGTCCCGACCTAGAGTATCCGTATACGGCTCCTTCTCTCTCCCTCCCTATTTTCCTATATCTCCTCTTCGAATGTCAGGTGTACGAGGGAACCTCGCGGAAAACCTAGTAGACGAAACAACTAATATGTATTTGCGAGAATCAGTATTTGAGAAGTTAAGAGAGTAGGATAGTAACTTTGAGAACTGAGTAAATTCATAGCTTTAAGGTAATTAGCAAGGGATTCGTGATTTTATGTCGCAGACGTCGAATTGTGTTTACGGAGTTATATTTGATCGAAGGAATACTTACTAGAGAGGCTAGGAAGCTAGTATATCGAATTTAATATCGTAGACGTCGAATTATGTCTACTGAGTTATAAAAAGAGGGGTAAAAGAATACTTCCTTACTCGAAGCGGTAGTTAAGTCCTTAACTCGGCTTGATTTATAATACCTTATAGTATAGAAGACTAGATTCCTTACTCGAATCACTATCTTTCTAGAATCGGTTAATAGGGCTTATAAAACCTCGCGCTACCTATCGTCTATTTAAGAGTAACTAGCTCTGGAACACTGATTCCATACGTGTCTTCCATTATATCACCAGGATTACCGTAATCTCCTTCGCTAAAACAAGCGGCCCCATTCGCCATATGAACAGTTGGACAAGTTCCCCCAGAGACAGCGATGGCAACGCATTTGTGATCATGGTCAGATCCTGTGAACGAGGTGCCCTGTTCGTAATGAACTTCGAATGTCAACTCAAGCCTGTAGAGGCCCACGAGTTTGTTATTATCATCACCGTTTGCTGCCCATGTCGCCCAGTCGGGAGTAGTGATAGCTCTGCAGTTTTGAGGTCTAATGAGACGTTTTCCGCAAGCAGCCGGGATAGCTTCCAGAATAGATTTGCACCAAGAGTCGATGGATTGCCCAGTACCGGACATCCTGATGGTATACGACAAGAAAGCTTGAGGCAAAGGCTGACCGGGTCCTTGTCGAATGAGTTGGGGATAGGATATCTTGGATGTACAGCCCAGGTAGGTGTAAGAATGGTATTTTCCTGCCCAAACACATTCTGGGTCATCCCCCAATGGTTTTCGGGCGATGAGCGTGCTGCCTACGTCCGGCATCGCGGCACCTAAGGTGGAAGTAAGGGCTGATAAAAATGATAGGAAGGCGAGGAAATGCATGGTGAAAGGTTTTTTGCGCGAAATTCGAAATTGACCACTAAGAATGATGGCGAGAAGGTAGGTATTGGCCTTAAGAATGCAGGACTCTAGAGAGATTTGGATGAAAGTTTTGAGTGGTGATGATATAAGTGATATGGATGGTCCTGAATTTGGATGGCTTTGTTTTTGACTTATACTTGTTTTCCTAATGAACCAAGACTTAAACGAGAGGGTGGTGCAAAAATCTGCCTCGAGTTTCGAAAGGCGTCGAAAGTGGCTTGGATCGAGGTGCGGGTAATTATTTTTGGAATCAGGAGTTAGCTTAGGCTGAACAGAGGACTATGTTGGGATAGTGAATGGAATTAGATTCTTGATTTCCGTATTCATTATCAAACAATTCTACGAAAAATTCGTGTGCAAGACAGAAAAAAGTCATCTACTCCGCCTCGAATCCCAATGTTGGTTTTCACTACGTGAAAATGCGAAAACATTGACAAACCTCAGGATATTACAAGACCACTCAGCCTTCATGCGCTTACATTGATATCATGGTTTGCATCGACAACAAATACTGTCGGTATCCACAAGTGGTTAGCACTTGCACGTGCCCTTCTCGCTTAACGAGGAGGGCAGGTATTTAAGTAGAACCGAGTACAGCTTGTACTCGGTATGCATCAACGATAGTTACAACGATAATATACTCTTTTTGCATCAAGCTATTGACCACCAAGTCAAACCAACAAATACAATTCAAAGGATGCGAATCCATGCAAGCATATATCAAATTCGACTTGGATTTTGAAGTATCAAGGGTTGCCATGGCACAGGAAATCAGAACTGCGTTGCCATCCACAGTCACGATGGAGGTCCCATATTGGGAAACGAAAGCGTACTTAAATCAGTGAATTTCCACTTCCAAAAATATACAAAGAACCAGCAGGCGAATTCTTCAGCCCCTTTCACCAACTTCTAATTCTTCTTTGCTCCGAAACTGGTTCAATCAATTATTCTCGTCCAACAACTACTCCCTACCTCAATAATGCATTTCAAAAATTCTGTCATTACAGTCTTTACATTCTCGATTATGACTGTCACAGCAGAGTTTCTCAAGACGTGCAATTCTCCGACGCTGGAGAGTGGACTCGCCTATCAGGGAGTCCTAACATCAGTCTGTGAGAATGGCAACCACCATGGAATAGTTACATCTCTCGATCTTTACACTTGTATAAACACCAAAGACGCAAAACTTTATGTGAGATCTTCCCATTATTCCTTATGGTACTTGATGTGCTGACAGATCTTTCAAGTGTGGCGGGTAAGCGAAAGGGTCTCATTTGGAGCCGACGGAGCATGCTAATATATGTTCAAATAGGAGCGGGTTCCTGAATACCTGCAACCACGCCTGGTCCAGCTGTACCGTCGATACGGCTGGTGGTGGTGCCACTCTTCATTGTGATTGTGGAAATAAGGATGTTACACTTGACCTTGGTAAGAGAGATAACGAATTGTGGATGTTGTATTTTGCCAATTTCATTTTCTACAGATAAGTGTCTATTCAATTTATCGGGGAGGTTGAGTTGCAATCATTAAGTCGCAATAATATGGATTTTGATCTGCTTCATGGTTCAAGGATCAGAGGAGGAGAGATTCCGGGCTTCCGATTTTGGGAAGTTTGCTAGGTTTCCGTTTCACTGTACTCGTAAGCTGAGAGATCTGGGCACTACATAGGGTTGTAACCCCGTGATTGTTTTGATTTTTAAGGCATGTTTTTGTTTCTAAATCCACAGATTCCCTACTACAGCACCGGTGATACTTTCCTATCAATTCAAATGCATTGAATCATCATAGAACACTCAATTAATAAGATCACCCTCATTTGTTCTCTGAAATAAGTTATTCCAGGGCAGATGTAGTACAACATTGATACTATGCCAAAGTGAAGATCACAACTTTGTATTTCAAAACCAAGTATTTAGTCCAAGCTAGCCATAGAATCTGCCGCTCTTGATGCCCAAGCCCGCGTTTCCTCACTAAGGTCAACCTTCTTCGCGAATTCCGCAAGTTTTGTCTTCCAGAGAACCCATCTTTCGTTGCTTAATAAATCAGCCGGCCCGGTGTAGCTATCCAACTCCCCCGGCATCAAATCGATGTTGAACTTTCCACATCTCAGTTCCTTGCCCTGGTTCTTTCGATACCAGCTACCTGCGGTCAAAATCCACACGGCACAGCTTGGGATATTGTCCTCCAGTGCCCTCCCAATCTCTAGAGCCCATTCCAGAACCCAAAAACCCGCTGTAGCCAGTTGTTCAGTTGTCCATGGCTCAGCGACCTTTTTTGCGACAAGCAGCGCAAGAAACTGATTGATGCTCAACCATTCCTGTCGTGACCAAGTAGAATTCGACTTCCGCCCGTACCTGGTTTTATACTCAAAATCTTCTTGTTGCTGGAATAGAAAAGTCGGGAATTTGTGCCATGTGAACTCCACGTCGGCATATATACCATTGTGCGCCATGCATACAGCCTTTGGTGGAATGGGCTGGTTTCTAAGCGCTTCCATGAGTTCTACCAGGCGTTCTATCCATGGGTGGTCATATTGCAGTTGTTCCACTATGTTGTACATTTCTCCAAACAGCGTCCACGGATAAAGCTGTGCTGACATAGGATCCTTCTGATCTAAATCAAGGATACTTTCGTCCAGTAAAGGCTTGACGAGGTCCAGAGATACTTTGTTGGGATCCGATGATGACTGCAGGTACTCTATTAAAAAGGAAAATGGCGGCGAGGGCGGCTCTGCAAGCTGTTCAGGAGTCGGGACGATCCAACGGAGCTTCATGGGTTTGATGAATGGCATGTTGTCTGATTGAAGAGATTGTTGGGATGAAGAGTCGACATTGAGGGCCATTTCGTTCATTGCGAATTCATGAGTGAGAGTGAGCGAACGATAAACGAACTTGAGAGATGAGGTGAAACAACTGTAGAGACAAATTGGATTTTGTGTTTCCAGCGAAATTTGGAGGGGACAGTCTTTCATTTCAAGTGTTGGCTTACTTTTACGCAGCATTTTGTTGGCATGTAAAAAAAACACGTAAACAACACGTGATGAGAAATATCTGCATGCCCACCTCAGTGTGCACAAAGGTGATTAGCTTTTACTTCAAGAGGCAGGTGGTAGAATATATTTCAAAAACAACTTGACAGTCTTCATATTTTTGATTATTTGGTGTTCACCTTCCAGCTAGTACAAGTGAATGGCTACAGCCACCAACAGTTTCGCAACGTGTAGCAACGTGTAGACTTTCTCCAGCGTGAAAGTAACAGGCTACTAGGACAATTACAGCTTACTCGTCAGCTGGTAGCTTCCACCTAAAAATTCGGAACTTCAAAATCTGAGAGCATCCCGGGACTTGATACCCGCGAAAGCGAGGGTGCTCGGGAGCTAATAGAAGGTCTGGGGATAGCGGGGTATGGGCAAGCGGGGAAGTGCTATCACATGAAGAGTTGTTTAATATCTAGCTATCGTACAAAACAACTCAATCGAATTTGACCGCCAATCGTCCTGCCGTTTTCCCAGAATACATAATGTTAATCATCTCATTGATCTACTCAATCTTGTGAAATTTAACGTGAGGCTTAATGTTATGTTTCGCCGAGAATTCAATGCAAGGACCCAGCTTCTAAGGAACTGAGTTGTTAGCACCCTTGATTCGATATTTGCCAAGAGCAAATTCTAATGCGTTGATTGTGATGCCTTTGGCGGGAATACCCACGACCATTATGATTCCATCGACGCGGAGTAAAGCTGGTGTTGAATCGTATGCTGCTTTTGAAGCAGTAAAGTTAACTGCGGCATAACATCCTCTATCTGTTACTTCCTTCACTTTGGTGAGGTAATCTTTGTCGGACATTAGGTTGAATGCGTAATCTGCCCCTGAGCCTTTTACTTCTTCAAGTTGGGCGTCGGAGAGATCAATAGCAACGACCTTGTATCCTAAAGCTTTAGCGTATTTTACACCTAATTTTGTTAGCAAAAATTTATCAACGGAGGAGAAGACTTACCAAGATGCCCCAAACCACCACAGCCAACGATTGCCATCCATTCTCCCGGCTTGATTTTAGCTTCCGTAACACCTTGCCAACTCGTAACACCAGCGCAAAATAGCGGAGCAGCTTCGTAAACATCTAATCCTTCCGGAAGTACAAACATATTCCTGAAAAAATCTATCATGTCCGAAACCACCCATAGAAACCTTTCCATCAGTACACCAAGCATTATGAATTTGACACCTAGTACATTTATAACAGACATTTTCAGGACACAAGAAACCAACTTTGGCACTAACTTTGAGTGTAGGATTTGTGCATGATTCAGGGACACTCAGAATTGTACCAATGGCTTCGTGGCCGATCGTAATAGGTCGTCCGTCACCTAGTATGAGGCCTGCATCGTTGGGTTCAAGCAACATGACATCGCTGTGACATAATGATGCGGAAGCAACTTTTATGAGTAGTTGATCTTTGTTTGGGGTTGGTAAGGGGACCTCGTTGACGGAGATCGTGTTTGTTTTTGATGAGTATTGGGCAGCTTTCTGCTTTTCGGGGAGAGTTCCGTTGGTGGTCATTTTGATTGATTCTTTTGTTGAAATTTCGTGCTTTACTGAAATATACACAAAGAAAAAGCAGCTGCTCCTCGACAAGCAAGCGAATGTCAACGCTCAAGGCGGGGAGTATGGCAACGCTCTCCAAGCTGCAGCAGTGGAGGGCCATCAAGCAATTGTGCAGCTGCTCCTCGAGAATAAAGCAGAGTTGAGTTTTCTTCATCCAAACTTTGCTGAGAGCCATGACTTCCAAAATATCTATACTGACGAGATTTTAACGATGCTACTTAGCAGTGCGGCTCAGATAAAAGCTTTTCATAATGATGTGCTAAGAGGCCACGTTTCTGCAGTTGCTTTAGCACTTGATAACGGCATGAAAACCGATGTCCCTGGTGGCACGTATTTATACGCTCTACATACTGCAGCGAGTAAAGGTAACCTTTCAATTTAACCCGTTCTCTTTGCCGAATTTTAACCATTGATCTGCAAATCTTCAAACCGTCTTTCGAGACTTTCCAGTCCACAAATAATATCTCGATGGAAAGCGGCCTGTAACTTTGGTTCAGTCAAGTCGAAACCGGCCCCAAAATCACAATGTATGCACTGCTGCACCATTCTCTTATATGAAACCCCTAGCTGAGTGGACATATATTTGCTAACAAGATCAGCTTGAGAGAAACTGTCGCTCATGTCGTGGCAGCCACCAAAGTTGGGAACATGTTGCAGGGGCGCTTGGTAGCCGAGTTCGATCAAAATTAGCCCCAGTGTAAAAGTGTATGGATTCCGAACCAAAAGATTTCGGCGATTGGCACTACCAGCGATTCTAGCTTCTTGTGTTTTTGTTTGTATACGGACACTAAGATGTGGTTCGGCGAGTGTGACTTCCTCCTGCTGGGAGGAGCTGCTCTCCATTTGAAAAAACACGACATCGTCACTCGCCCAGTCCTCTTTCAGCAACGGAGTCGCGTGGAATCGTAAAACTGCGGATGCGAGCTGCTTGGCCAGACAGAGACCTTGGTATAGCAGAATCCCTTGTCCATTACTATTTGACCAGGACGAGATCAGATGGGCTAATGAAGTAGGACCTTTTGACTTGGCAGAGGTTTGCGAGAAGACGACGCGATGGTCGCAAACCTCAGTCTTGTCAAGGTAACCCAAGCGCCTCCCCAAAGCTGGCTTCTGCATGCACCATTTGCGGAGTTGCCTACAGAAGTCCCGGTGCTGAGAAAGATTCGGAAGTATCTCCACCACTGTGCAAACATTGGCTGAACCAAGATCGTCATCGGTGAATGTTACCGTTTTGTTTTTCGGGTGAGGCGATGGAGGGGTGAAATCTGAACATGTTTCTTCTACAGCTTCGGTTTCAATAACAGGCACTGTTTTTTCTATGCACTCCTTTAATACAGACTCAACCGCAAACCATATTGGGTCCTCATCCACAAGCTCTTTGTCAGGTATGTGCCCGAGCGTCATATCGAATCGCACCAATTTTGTTCCTACTGATTGTGATGAATTCAATTGGAAGCATGCTGAGTGTTCTGGATGGAGTTTGCAGGCATTTATTAAAGAGTTGTGCAGTTTTATGGCAGCTTTCTGAATTAAGCGACACTGAGCAACTGGCACAGAGGATGAAGAGGGGTTCTCTCTCAAGGAAACAACTGAGTTTCTTATATCCAGCGGGAAAACTGCCTGCGATAAGGAAACTGTTGACATCCCTTTTGCTTGTATAAATAGATGCTGAACTTGATCCGAGAGTCGACGAAGACTTTGGTTGTGCAGTCGAAGCTCAGAAAGATCGTCGCTAAGGGCTGGACCAGAAATACTGAACTCAAGCTTTCGTACCATTTTGCTTCTCCGGCCATCCCTAGACTTTTTCTCGGTCTATTATAGAGTTGTTAGTTAGTTCAAATTCCCAACCCTAGATTGGTACAAGAACATTGAAACTCGGGGTCACCACTTACCTCCTTAGACTTTCTTAACTCAGCATCGAACCCTGCAATCTTCTCCTTCATGACCTCCAGTCTGGAATCTATCATGTCGATCAACAGCCCCCAAGCACTCGCTGAATCGCCTAGGTACGACGACATTTTTGCTTCAAGATCAGTATCCTTCCAGAGTGGGTGTTTTGGATTTTCCAGCATCTCTCCGGCATCATTGTGACCGATCACCAATCCCAAAAGAATCCGACATTCGTTGTGAAACTTTACTTTCTCGACCAACAGTTCCGCATCAAGACATCTCGACTCCTCGTGAAAGTTCTTCCATCTTCGGAATGGTCTGCAAACAGACCTGTAATGCTCAACAGCAGATACCAACAAAGGCAAAACCCCTATCGCAAGGCCAGCGACAGCTTCAGCGCCTGTCATTTTCTGGACTGAAATATTTAAGAGAATAAGATATTTTCAAGATGGGGATTCCATCCACTCTAGCCCGACTCTGCATGCAAGAAGGCTGACTGGTGAGGCGGACAGCTCAGTGTTGGACCCCATGCACATGCATGCAGAAATTTGGGTGAGGCAGACCCAAAGTGAGGCTGTTGCCCGGCTTCATGAGGTCCTATGGTTCTAATCAAGGCAAACAGCATCCTGAGAGACCTATTCTTTTAAACTTGTATCTAAATTAAACTTTTGCGGTCATATAAGAAAGTAATGATCTATTGATCTGCTAACGCTCAAGTATGGCAAAACTCAAAACCCCGGGTTTCTTTGAAGATTGGATTGATGGCTGTGGTTTGTTCTCAGCCCCACTGGACTCCCTGACCTCCTGCCACGATCCCAGGTTTCCAAGAGCATTCTATCAGAGATGCGTTATCGTTTTTGCAAAGCTGAATATAGTACGATTTGGACCTATTCAGCGATCGAGGGCTCTGAACACTGCTCTAAGCAAGCTTGCATTGTGGACGGAAGGATTTGCAGATGGCGAGCTAGATAGAGCTCTTGGGGAATCTCCTCAATTAAAGAATGCGATATTAGAGCTCTTGAGTTCTTTGGCAGTAAGCCTCATCAAAGGTCTGTTTATTCCAATCGCATTAATTTCAAAATTAACCGAATGTTCTAGTATCCTCAATGTATCTCTCGACGAAGTCTTTCCGCGCTGAAAATGATGCTTTCATATATCATCTCGAAGGACTAGAAGCTGCAAAAGGACAAGCTCAGGAGATTCTCCAGTCATTACTGGATGATGAGCTTGATAGCAGCGACGCCGACAGCAGTTCTGAATCTGGCGACGAAGAAAACAACATTGCCAATAATCCGGCCAAAGAAATAAAAGACATCTCGATCACATCGTCAATTGTGGAAGAAATAGTACTTTACATTTCTTGCTTAATGAATCTACTTCCTACGATAGAGAGTGTACTCGAAATCCCACCGCCTCCGGAAGAGCCACCCGCCAAGACAACATCTCTCCAGATTTCTTCTCTCGCTTTTCCTTATGTCCATCAGATAGGAGATAAGTTCAAAGAGTGTGATCGAAATCTCGCTGAAAGACTAGGCGAGGCCAATTGGCAAAGGCACAAAATTCTCAGATTACGCATGGGCAAGAAAGAGACTGAAGAGCATGAAGAAGATGCCAGCAAATCGACATTCATACCTGTTTCATTATTTCATGATTCTGGATATGCAACGACTACGGCTACAAACCCCTCCTTTCTTACGACGCAGACAGAATCTAACTCTGGCTCTCTACGCGTTCCCGAGACACCCCAAGAAGTTGCCACGGGAAAGCCATTTTCGTGCTTCATATGCGACCACAAACTTCGAAACATTCGAAACCGCTCGGAATGGAAGTAAGTTCCAACATGGTTTTTTACAATTCCTTTGCGTAGCTAACAGAAGTAGAATTCACGTTTTTGCAGACATCCGTCCATATGTCTGCACTTTCGTAGAGTGCAAGAATGCGCTGCAGATGTACCCAACCAGAAAGCAGTGGGCCGACCATGAATTCTCGATTCATCTTAAAGATTCCGATAAATCACAAGTTCTTCCTCGGGTGCCTTAGATAGCAGTGACATTCTTGCTGACCCCCCCCCCCCCCCCCCCCCCCATACGTCGGAAGTAGCGAGTAATCAAAAGCCTCTTACAGCTGATAATGGTTGGTCTTAGATATACTACAAGTTAATAGAAGTCTCATTAGCTAACGACATTTCGTTTAGCATACGAAATTCTAGAGGAGTTGAGAGAGGAACTTTTGTAAAAAGTAACCTGTCAGAAGAAAATAACCAAACCGCCGGATACACAAGCAGTGGCCCTCGAACCTCAAGTCAACCAAGCTTCAAAGCTTCAAGCTCCAAACATGCAAGCTCCTAACATAACTCAAGCTCAAAACATAACTCAAGCTCAAAACATCACGGGAAGAAGGAAAGGGCAGCGACATACGAGCAGCGCTGGTACTGTTGTCAATGCATGAATCCCACAGCCATGAGCAAATATACAGATTACTGCACAGAGTTCGGATGCAGGCGACAGAGATGCGAGTCATGTACATGGGAAATTCCTGTGGGACGCTGAAGGCTGTGGATTCCACTTCTTGTAAGCGAAAAATGTTGAACATAGATTCGTAAACACCAGTGAGGTACAAATAACAGGGGCAATCAAACAATGCAATGAGAACGCATTCTCACAAAGGACTTTCACTAAAAAGTGGTCTACTGGAAGCCAGAAATGCAAGAAGAATCCCTTACATATACACTCATAATTAAAAACAGAATATATATCACTTCAACTAAAACTAAAACTAAACAGCAGCTAAGCGAGTGACCATCAAGTAGAAGAGGTCATGCCATCTGTCACCATGCTGTATATCTGAACAATAACCATTAAATTAAATTATACCAAAGTAGCTAAAAAAAATCAAATCAATTATAATTTATACGAAGAGAGAAAGAGATTTAAGAGAAACGAAGAACTATTCTCTTCTCTCTCCACTTGAGTAATCTGATTTTCCTAATACAATGTTATTTAATAGATACTTTTTAGGTGACAATGACAACGGCTCGTCCTAGTTGATTGTGAGGGAAGTGATAAAGCTTTTGAGTTCAGCTTTCTGACTGCTCTTTTCTATGCAGGCTATTGATAGAACTGCTCTGGCGCATGATTCATATGAATGTATACACCCTCAAAGCACACAACTTGCAATGAACAAATCATGAATATCCACACTAGTGGTTTGGCGGAGGCATCAGCAACACGATCAAAAAGTGATGGACGAAAGAAGACGGAAAACGACGAGACACCAAAGGCCCAACTGCAATTAATCTACCAAAACTAAACATCTATCATAACCTCCCTACTTGCCCCTCCCCCTTCCACTCCCCTTTCTCGAAACCCCCGATTTCACCCCCGTAGCCCTCGACAAACTCGATTTCGCAGAATCACTCTTATCTCCTCCAGCCGATCCAGGTCGATCCAACTCCACAGAACTGATACTCGTGAAACTACTCTCCCTAACAAGTGGAGAGCGAACCTCCGGAGTCGCAGAACGAGAGCCAGAAGGGGTAAGTTTTGCCCCCGCACTAACAGTCTTCTTCCGTCGTCTCTCGGAAGCACTGGATGCATTACTACCACGTCTCACCCTCCCAGTAGAAGAATGTCCATCATCAGCTTCAAGTTGTGGTGTCGTACTCCTCGACGAATTCCGAGAATGCGATCCCGCACGCACACTACTACTCCTTGTCCGTTTCTGTTCCTTATCTAAAACCGAACCGTGTCGATGAACCGAATGGTGTTGATGATGTACCTTCTCTGGATCAGAAGTCTTTCCTTTATTCCACCCTCGATAGCCTGTCCACCAAAGCCATCCGCCTTGTTCCTTTGCGAATTTCCGATCGCGCGCTTTCATGATCTTGAGGAGGTTGGCGCGACGCTCGTTTTCTTTCTCCCAGTATTCGGTGCGGTATATATCCCAGTTCTCGCGGAAACTGGGCGAGAAGGGTTTAGGGAGGAGGAGAAGCTTGATGTAATCCCCGCCTGGCTCTAGATCCTCTTCATGTCCTGCATCGTCATCCTCACTTATGTTTGGTAATGCGTGATGACCGGTGCCCTTCTCTTGCACCTTCTCCGACTCTTTTAATGCCGTGCGATCCACGAATCGATACGAACTGCCGCTGCTACCAGAAAAGAGCCCATAGGAGAATAGAAATCTTAATGTAGATACTATCTCCCTCCACATTGGCTGTTTGATCACAACGAGTTTGCAGTTGAAAACTCGAAGTCCGCGATTCGTCGTGTACACCCATCTTCGAGGCCATCGTATCCCCCTCGACCATGTTCCTGTTCCCCATACTAGAATGCCTGTGACTATGCCACCCCCCAAACACACCTTCTCTGTAACCTCCACAACCCAGTATACCGAGCCCCCAACGCCTCTACCATCTTCTCGTGGTTTGAAGAACAGCGCGTAACTAAAATAGACCAGCCATAACCCGAGAAGTGTTAGGAAGAATGTATGCTGCCGCCGCCTCGTTCGTAGTTGGAGCCATTGTGCTCGTAAGGACGCTTCGAGGATCAAGAGGTTGAGATATATCTGGGGCGGAGAGGAGGGCAGATTTGCCAGTGGATCTGGGAGAGGAGAGGAGGCTGGAGCTTCGGTGACGATTATGGGGGTTGTTGGAGGGGGGTCGATGTTGGTCCCTGGTGGAGGAGCTCCCTTGACTATTTGGTCTAGATTCGACATGATGCGAAGCTCAGGTTGGTTCGTTATTGGGAAATCATTTTGTTTCAGAACTGGGTTGTGAGAGCACAGAGAGGGAGATTTTGAAGTCTGGGGAAATGCGCAGGTGCTTTTGGAGCTGTGAGGTATGGTTGATCCCAGCCAAGGTCACCTCGGCGCTCAACGACCGTGATCAGCACAAGCTTTCTTTGAGCCTCACGATGCAGTGCAGCCCCACCTCCGTACACATAAGGTTGGTGGTATACAGTAGGAACTTCAATCTCAAATTAGAAGTCTCCCATAAATGTACACGTCATTGAAGTTCCATATAACAAATCAGAACAATTGCTGTACGAATTAATTTTATTGCCTGATACTCGTATGCGAATGCGATCACGACCGGGGAATGCGGAGGGTGAATAAAGTCCACTCAGGCGGTCGCGGGCCAACTTAAGTCCGCAGGTACGCGGAGGAAAGGCCACTCACCACCAGCACTGATGAAAGAATGAAGCATTTTGGAGAGAAACAGCTGCCAAATACGGGAATTAATGCAGAAGAGTTCATCCAGTTCAATGTTTGGAATTGACCAACACCGTCTCACTCGACCCCTTGAATGTTCTGGCTTATTCCAGCTTCAATCGGACCTCAATTGCGCTGACCACAACACCATTTCCGAAGCGCATCGTCATCGACCGGAACGAAAATAAAGGTGGTGAATCCGCTCCTTCGCCACGCGTTTAACAATTAAGTCCGGACGCCCAGACGAAACAAAACAAAACTCCCTCCCACAAGTTCTCGAGAGGCAATCCGTTTGCTTCTCACCTACTACATCCTCCACATTGTATCAACCCACGTTCCCGTCGCTATTGTTGCGATCACTTCCCACCGACGCCCTCTCTGGACGCTCTGCCATCCCCCGCCTGAGAACACTCAACACCAAGGCCGAAGCGCATTCGTATTCTTACTCCACCATGTCGGCCTCTGAGCGATCAGACTCTCCCTCGAATCGAACTCAACAACCCATCCTTGCTTCGCAGCGCGCAAAGCAGAATGGCGAGATCCCGCCGAAACCCCAATACTTTCCTCTCGGATACAAGGCGGGACTCAGTCAATGGTGGGCTAGCATATCACCAGCAATAGCGGAACACAATGTGCTTGCATTCATACCACACCTCCAAAAGCCACCTACACATACCCAAACTGGCTCTGCGCCGGTGTCCGCGAGACATTCCTCCTCTTCAATCGACATAGACCCCGCGAGGGAATCCGCCCCAGTTAGAACAAACTCCATCAACGATCCCCACGGTCCAAGATCATGGCATTCGAATCTGATCAAGTTGAGCGGCAATGACAGAGCTCTGAATGAGTTTTCCGTAGAGAGAACGGGAGAGGAAGTCGAGGAGAACCTCGTCATGCTACACGGATATGGTGCTGGTCTTGGTTTCTTCTACAAGAATTTCGAGGGCCTCAGTCGAGTCCCAGGATGGAAAATATACGCTTTAGATATGCTGGGAATGGGACGAAGCAGTCGGCCAACTTTTAAAATCCATGCCAAAGATCAAGCTGGAAAGATTACAGAAGCCGAGAACTGGTTTATCGATGCCCTGGAAGAGTGGCGAATCCTCAAGAAAATCGACAAATTTACGCTCTTGGGACATAGTATGGGAGGATACATGGCAGTTGCATATGCTTTGAAATATCCCGGGCGTCTCAACAAGCTCATTTTAGCTTCACCAGTAGGAATACCCGAAGATCCGTACGCCATGCAAGCGGACATGCCAGAACCTGGAGATTCAACAATGGCAAATGAGTTTACACAAGATCAAGAAAATGATATTGTCAAGCAAAATGGCAATCTAAAAACGAATGGTGATAATAACAATTTCCTCAACGCACGCTCGAAAGCAGAAGCCAAAAAGGACTCAAAAGACCCGCCGCGCAAACCTCTCCCAAAATGGCTCACCTATCTTTGGGATGCGAATATTTCTCCATTCAGTATTGTGCGCTGGACTGGTCCGTTAGGCCCACGGTTTGTGTCTGGCTGGACTTCTAGACGATTTTCACATCTACCAGATCAAGAATCCGAGGCTTTGCATCACTACGCATACTCCCTCTTTCGCCAAAAGGGAAGTGGAGAATACGCTCTTGCTTACATTCTTGCACCTGGAGCCTTCGCTCGAAGCCCGTTAATCCGAAGAATTCAAGGTGTTGGTCGACAACCTCTTCACCCTCCCACATCACAAAATCCATCTTCTTCATCCCTATCCTCGTCCACCAAAACAGCATTAAAGGAGACTGGCATCCCAATTATCATGATGTATGGTGAGAACGATTGGATGGACGTCGCAGGCGGTTTCGCCGCCGAGCAAAAGCTTAAAGAAGAGAGAGAGAAAGCTCTGAAGAACGCAAGTGATGAGGAGCGAAAGAATGAGAATGGTAGCGCCAAAGTCTTGATTATCAAGAAAGCTGGTCATCACGTTTACCTGGATGGTTGGGAAGAATTTAATGAAGTGATGAGGGAAGAAATGGAGGAGACGAAGAAGGAAACTAAGGCGAGGGGAATTTAGGTAGGGGGTTTGCATTTCATTAGGAGTTTTAGGGGGTGGGTGGAGTTTCGGGTTGAGGATTTATATGAGAGCAAGACTTGAAAATAGTTGTACTAATACCTGGTAGAGCATCTAGACATCGTTGGGGCGACATAGCATACATGGCGCGGATAGACTGCTGCTTAATTCATTTCGTACATTGAACGACATGTACCGTTTCTTATCCTATCTCTTTCGCGTCCTGTCTGATCTTATTTCTCGTTCTCTCGGTTCTGTCGTTTCATTTTCCTCGAGCTCTCTTTCCCGCCCTTCTCTTCCCTCTGATCTCCCCTAGTGAACTAAATCATACTCATGAATAGCCTGGACCTTCGCAGCCGAAGCACTCGTCTATTCAACAATTAGCACGACCCCCCTATATCCCCTCTCCCTCCAATTATATGTTAAGAAAATAACTCACAGGATCAAACCGATACCCTACCCACTCCCCCACCAACCTCTTCGCCAACTCCAACCCAATAACCCGTTGTCCTAAACACAACACCTGCGCATCATTACTCAATATCGCCCGCTCAACCGAGAAACTATCGTGCGCTGTGACGGCGCGGATGCCGGTTACTTTGTTGGCTGAGATGGCGACGCCGAGGCCGGTGCCGCAGATTAGGAGGGCGCGGTCTGCTTTGCCTTCTTTTACTTGGAGTGCTGCGTCGACTGCGAAATGGGGGTAGGCTTTTTTGTCGTCTGCCGAGTGAGGGCCGACGTCGTGGATTTCGAGGACGTTGGGGTTGGAGCGGAGGAGGGTTGTTAGGGCTGCTTTGTATTCGTAGCCGGCTGGGAAAGGGGGTGGTTAGTTTTCCCAATGATAGCTTTTGGGAAAGAACGAAGTGAAGGGTAGAAGCGAGGGAATAGGGGAGTTGTGCAAGAGTGTTTGTCGTTCCGGATCGAGTTCTATCCTATCTTTGAGGGTATGTCAAGAAATAACAAAATGAAACACTTCTCTTACCATCATCCCCACCAACCACTATCCTTAACTTCTTAGGCTGTTCTGTCTCCGCCATCTGGGTCTTCCAAGTTTATGTGGGGTAAGGTGTACAGAATGGACACTGTGGGGTAATTATCCGAAGGTACGTATATCTCGTGAACTATCCTGCGCAACGTTCAAAAGGTTGCAAGAAAGGTGGAGTAGCAAATTTTGAGAAGATGAAGAGAGGAAAGACATGATGAGTCTTTTTTTGGGTTGTTCATGATTGATTCCTCTGGATAAATGATGTTATACCCGGGAACGAACCCCGCGTGGGGCAAAATTTCAGAGGGGTGAGAATCGGAAGTACAAATTTGGTAAGCCGTGGGTACCCCGCTATTTGGAGTTCAGTATTGTTCTTTCCCCAGGAATTGTTTCTATTTTTGGGTTCTTTCTCTCAAGTGTCTCGAGTCCTTCCCGAAAATCTATACCATAAGTCACTTGGTTTTCCCGATAGGCTGGGATTGTAGCTTTTTGGAAGACAAGGAGTAGGAAGTTCGGCGAGGTGGGTGATCGATCCAGGAAGTGATTCCAAAGTGCTTGATAGTCTTCTGAACGACCTTGGAAAACTCGTTGTCCATGTTCATTGCAGTGTCCTCATTTTGAGTCCGTCGTCGCCTTTGACGCAATAACAAAAAACCCGTAACCCAAGCAAGATTTCAGAACCCTCCCACTTTTACAGGTCAGTGGCCTGATAGTTCACCAATTTCAGGCCAGCAAATTCATCTAACAACAAATTTATCTGACACAATATCAGTACTCATCTCAGCAAAATGACCTCCCCACCCCCACGAAAACGCACCTTAGGAATATCCCTAAAACTCTACTTCACACCCTCCCAGACCCTCATATACTACCAATCCCTCGCCCCCCTCATCGCCCTAGCAAGTTCAAAAAACATCCACCTCTTCCTCATCCCTTCAATAATCTCCCTACCCCTTCTCCTCCAACTCAACAACCCACAAAATCCAAATATTCAACTCCCCGCCGATCTAGCCCAATCAATCACCGAATCAGAACAAGAACTCGGTCTCGGAGCCCAAGATTGTTCTCCTTTCTCAAGCGGAGCTTACACAGGTGAAATTTCTCCTCTAGAACTCTCGCTTCTGGGATGTTCGCTTGTGGAATTGGGACATGCAGAAAGGAGAAGGCTTTTTGGGGAGACGGATGAGAAGGTTGCTGCGAAGGCGAGAGCTGTTCTGGAGAATGAGATGGTTCCTTTGATCTGTATCGGAGAGAAAAATCATGGGAGTACCGATGAGGCCGTGATGGAATGTAGACCGCAAATCAGATCTATATTGGATGTCCTCAGTGCTGTGGAAGAAGAGAAAGGAGAGAAAATGGAGGTTATTTTTGCGTATGAACCTGTTTGGGCTATTGGACAACCTGCTCCGGCTAGTGCGGGGTACGTTGTAGATGTTGTCAAGAGATTGAGAGGGATTTGTGATGAGAGGGGGAGGAATGAAGTAAGATTTCTGTATGGAGGGAGTGCTGGGCCGGGGACCTTTGAGGATATGAAAGAGGGCGTTGATGGGCTATTTTTGGGGAGGTTTGCGCATGATATTGAGAGTGTGAGGGGGGTTATTGAGGAGGTTGCTAAAGAGTAGTGTGGCTCACTCTGTCTGGCTGAGGGTTTATGTATGCAAAGTCCTCGGTAACCATAATGAAGCTTCATCTAAAATAAACACCTACAGACTCAAAGGTTGTGATTTTGATATCGCTTGGCTTCAATTTCACCTAAAACGCAAGTCAACAGAGCGTACTGTTAGAAAAAAAATGCAGGAATGAACTTGAGCTCTTGCCGATGAAATTAAGGAAATGATTTCCCGTCGTATTGTTTTTTGAGTTTGATAGAACACTCATTACCGCCCTTCCCGTTTCTTGTCAGCTTGTCAGCTAGCACTTTTTGCCTGATACGAGCCCTCCTATCGTTGGGGAGCACTCGAGGTTATCTAAGCGCAGAAGATCCCAACAAAGAAAGGGAAAGAGAGAGTTTGGGCTCGAGGCCAAATTCATGATTATATGGAGATGTTTACGTCAGATACTAATCGTTATCGTAAAGCAATATCTCGCAGTGAGTTACTCGATCAAGAAGATGCTTTTCTTGGAGTACTCCGTACAAAAGTCCGGACCCAGCACGGACAACCGCTTCCCTGCGAAAAAATATTTATCGGAACACTATTTCCTCCGAGAGCCAATCATCACACTCTAGTACCTGGAAAGTGGAGAGGTAGATCTTACCCAATTAGCTTTAGTTGTGGATAGACGACTGCCGCAGTAAGTGACCAATCATGAAGCGCTCCGCGTTCGCATCAAAGTTGTATTCTCAGCTTGACACTTTCTTTACCACTGTCTGAATCAAGTGATGTCGCCCTGGCTGAGCAATTTACTGTGCGCTTGATTTGTTAGCAATGGCATAATGCATACCAACATGATTATCAAGCTATCAAATAAGGTTCGCTGAGCTCATTGGTGCATCCAACCCAAGTGGGTGGGTTCGGCTCCCATTTTACGCAAAACCGGTGAATCAATAAAGTCTGTCCGATCCCCTCCTTCACTCGCGTTTTACTATTTATTTCTTAGACACCTTGGATTTCTACTTTTCCTCAAACCTCTCCTCAAACCAAAAAGCTCCTTTTCAGTAAGCGCTAATAACCTCAAAAATGGCAAACACTGCTGTGATTCTCGGTGCCTCGTATGTTGGTTTGTCCGTAGCTCACAACCTCCTCAAACATACACGCCATAGCGTCAAGGATTTGAAGGTTATTTTGGTAGGACCAAATACCCACCATTACTGGAATCTTGCGTCAGTTCGAGCAGTTGTACCTGGTCAGTTGAGCGACGAGAAAGTATGTAACCCCGATCAACCCCTCATTCCCCGGGAAAACACAAAACTAACATAAAACTCCAGATTTTCGCAGAGATCGCCCCCGGATTTAAACAATACCCTTCCTCCTCCTACGAATTGGTACAAGGAACTGCCACCGGGGTCGACCCATCCTCAAAAACTGTTAGCATACAAACCCCAAGCGGTCTCAAGCAACAAACCTATACCCATCTCGTAATTGCTACCGGAAGTCGAACAGCATCCGAGAACAGCCCATGGAAGGCGAGCATTGAGGGAACCGAGAAGACAAAGCAAATTCTTCACGAACACCAGGAGAAGGTCAAGGCAGCAAAGACCATCGTTGTTGCAGGTGCTGGACCAACTGGCGTAGAGACTGCTGCTGAAATGGCTTTCGAATACAAGGGAGCAAAGGAAATCACCTTGATCACAGGAGGAGCAACAATTCTTCCCGGACTTCCAGCAAATGTTATCAAAGCCGCCGAAAATCAACTCAAATCTATGAAAATCAAGGTCATCGTCAACACCAAAGTTACAGGCTCAACTCTAAAGGGCAAAGAAACAGAACTAACTTTGTCCACCGGAGGACCTTTAACTACCGACTTGTACCTCCCAACCATTGGAGTCATCCCAAACACCGAGTATCTACCAGCAAACATCAAGGATGCCAATGGAGATGTCATTGTGGATGAGTTCCTCCAAGTCAAGGGTGTTGATGGAGTTTGGGCTGCTGGTGATGTTGTCAGTATCCAAAACAAGCAGATGGCTTTTGCCAGTGCACAAGCTACCGCACTAGCCAAAAACTTGGGACTAGTTCTTACCAGCAAAAAGCCAGTGGCTTACAAGAGCGACGGGGGGCGTAAGTATTCCAACTTCTCTTCTCGAAAACAATTTACTAATTCGGAAACAGCAATGCTCGCCGTCACTCTCGGTAGAAGCAAGGGAACCGGTCACATGGGTACTATGAAATTCCCAAGTATCATGGTTTGTATGTGTTACCCTTCCTTTCATTCAATGCTCCGTTTCTAACACCTATCTAGGGTTCATTAAGGGTCGATCTCTCTTTACTGAGAAACTCCCCAAGTACGTCAGTGGTGCTGAATTTTAAAATGCTATGCTTCCGGGATACACGAAAAGTTGGAGGCGGATTTATGACGGTGGCCGGTGTAATGGAAATTGAACGAATGTTGCATGCTCAGAGGTGTTTGCTATACCCAGGTTTAGTCTTTCAGAAATAATAAAACGGAATTTGTTTTTATCTTTCTTAGTGAGATGTCCATAGTCATACCGACTCCTCCAATGAACTACAGTGACAAAATGAGAGCAAGACACGCTAGTGGAACATGGTTGAAGCATTGGATTGCTACTTATTGCTTCAAGGGAGCTGGTATGCCTTATTCACCAACAATGGAGTTAACTAATTCTATTTGACATATACTAAAATGGCTATAAAATACACTAAGGTCTGGTTCACTAAGTTGTTCTTAACTTTTTGAAATAATTTTATTATACTTAGACAAGTACCTAGTATTCTATACCCTTAGAAGACTTAGATACTTATATAATTAATCTAGTTAATCTAAACATTCTTGAATATTTAAATCAAGTAATTATTACTTGGATACTTCATAAAATTCTCGGAACTTTATTCAATTAAATTTAAAGTTTCTCGAACAGTGTAATTTAATAGTTGATATTACCAACGTCGTCGCTACGTAATGAATAACTGACTGCATGCTTTATTTACTTTCCTCGTTGCACCCTAGTTGCAAGTTATCAACAACTCTCGAACCTCACCATTGTTCCCTATTCTCTAGGAGTAGTGGACATTTGGTTTCCCCAGGTTTCTATCTTGGCCTTGCGACTTGGAAAATCGAAAGTTGTATTCTGGAGGCGCTCGAACAACTGTGTTCTCTATTTTGATAGCTCCTACGACTTGGAGGTCTATATCCTAAGGTGCTGGGCACTCTGGGGAAGTGGGGCTTGATCATCGCAGGGTATTACCTGTATCCCAGCCGAGGTGTGGAAATCTCAAGCTTCCACGTTCTTTAATCAATTCAACAACCAGGAAATAAAAACGAGGCTTCCACGCAAGGCTGTCCGCTCTGGGGATGCCTGGCCTACCTGCAGATCCGGAAACGATTGGTTTTACGAGGGGGGCCGAATTGCCCCGCACAACACCAATCTCATTCTCATTGCAATAACAAGCTATCTCGAGAGACGGAGTCGATCAGCCCACGAGCCCCATCTAGAGAATAAGCATCCTCGGAAATCAAACGAACAAGCAAGCTTGGCTTGATATACGGGATTACAACCACCACGCTACAGACCAACCACGGAACTACCCCTCCATTGCTACCACAATAGGTCCTCCATGGACGACAACTTTGGTATTATATCTTTGGGGGTATGAAAACGTTCTGTATAAACCGCACCTACTAATGCAAAGCGTCACAGACAGACTCCGAGTCATGGCCAACCCGATTATCGCGAACACGGATTTCGAGTGTTCAAGGCCTCAGCCTGGGACAATCTCCCGACACGATAGCCACCCTTGAAGATGTCCTACGCACAGTCCAGCAGTTGGGACTGAAGCGGTATATATATGATTCGTTTGAATCCCAGGGTAGGGTTGGAGAGGGAGAGTCCTTCAGTGTCGACCGGTGTTTGCACGGCGGAAAAGTCGTCGCAGTAAAGCACATCAAGCTCGGATCCCTCGAGGCAGACAGCTATGCTCTCAATCGGCGATTGCGTACGGTTCTCAACGAAATCCGAATTATGTATCATGCTCCCCTGCGAGACCACCCGAATATACTGTCTGTACTGGGTTATGGTTGGAGAACAATCGGACAAGATTCTTTGCCATATCTTGTTGTTGAGTACGGACTATATGGAACTCTCCGGAAATATCTCACGGAAGCTCCACGTTCATTGGGGACCAAAATCATTTTGGCTGGGGATGTTACAGCTGGTATTAGTGCTTTGCATCAATGTGATATCATCCACGGAGACTTGAAGCTTGAAAACATAGTTGTTATGCACTCCTGGGATCGTCCTCCTGGCGTCATTGCAAAGATATGCGACTTTGGACATTCTATCATTCTCGCCAATGACAAGAAGCACGTGAAATACTATGGTACATCACTGTAAGTATTCTCTGGTGTTGCTCTAGTATTCATGAACTGAATAAATGTAGGTACAATGCACCGGAGGTTGGAGACCAGGATAAATATCCCTTGTCTCCGGAAAATCTGGTCAAGTGTGATCTATGGGCATTTGCCTTAGCAATGTGGGAAATTTTGGACGATGGCAAGACCTTTTTCAAAAAGAATTGGCGAGAGGATACCTCCTACGCACAGCCTTGGCCGGTTAGCTTGGTCTCAGCAGACGAGCAAGGGTGTCTTGGTGAAGAAACTCCAACTGATGAACGCGAACAAATCTTTGGAAGTTTTGACTTCAAGCATCTTTCCATCCTTGGTAAGGAGTTCATAAATAGTCTGAACTTTGGAAGTGCATTTGCCGATAAGGCTTGCCTCCGTTTGTTTGTGAGCCAGGCTCTTCAGGTTGATCCCCTTTTGAGGCCTTCCGGCATTCGTCTTGGTCCTGTCATGACTAGATTCAAGTAAGCAAAGGTCTTAAATATATAGTTTCTAGCATACTAATACTTGAAAAATAGTCCGTCAGATATCAACGCCCTGCAAGCCAAATTGGCGATCCACACTGGCACTTCGGAGTGGTCATTTGATGTAAGATCCTCCTGTCTCAAATAATCACACAGAAAACTAATGCCTTCTAGCTACTAAAACCAGACCAAGACAAGGAAATATTATGGGATCATCAGATACAAATTCTTCAAGATTTCGAAAAGATTGCAACTGCTGCGAAGCCAACCGCGGCATCATCTACTGCAGCATTTCAAGTAGCTATGTGTTATATGCTAGGTTTTGGTACTTGCAAGAGCTTTTCCAATGCTGCAAAGTTTTTCCGACTAGCCGAAGATCTGGACCATGTCGTCGCCAAATTGTTTGGCCCACAACTTCGAAGCGTTATTGCTCCTGAGGCTTCTTCTTCCTTGTATCCAAGTTATACTTCACAGGTCATCCGAGGATTAGAACTACAGCTCCCGACCCAGTCGATGATTTTGAACTTCCACTCTGTGGACAGCGGAAGTGACCCAGTCCCCAGATCGGACCAAGAGGCTTCCTCAGAGGAAAAGAGTCTACGCCCTGAACCACTCCCAAAAGAACCAGACCCACAAATCACTTTCCAAACTTATGAAGAGCTCAAAGAGTGGCTCTACTCATCTCACGTGGATCAGAGCTCCTACGGCGAGCTTGAGACAGCTGTGTTCATTTTGCCTTCATCAAAAATGAGCCTTTTAGAATGTGCCATACTTCATCGCGACATAGAGATGGTAGACTTCCTAGTAAAAAACTGTCCACATATCCTCAACTATTACCATCTACAAGAGCCTCTACTGGTTACGGCATGTCGAACTACGGATTGCCATATCGTCAAGTCATTACTCCTTTCTGGTCTTGATCCTTCGAAGTATGGAGATAATTCCGACACACTATTTCACTGGCTTTTTATGCTTGGCGACAATCAAAGCTCAATTTTGCCAGCTCTTCAAACATCAACTGGGGAAAATTGCGATGCCCTCGATATTCCGTACTTAGCAAAGAAAAACATCAGCCCCCAATGGCCCTTGAGGCTGACGGGCACCCCACTTGCGTTTGCCGTGACAGCTGGTAGCGTTGCTGGAGTAGAGACTCTACTTAAATTGGGTGCAAACCCAATTGCGGAAATACATGGGCCATCAGAGTCTAACGATAGAAGCACACACTGGACACCTATTCATCTGGCCGTGAAATTCCACTCCATAGAAATTTTGTCGTTGCTTTTAGCAGCTGCAGAAGGTCGTCAATCTGACAGCCTTTGGACCTCGGCCATTAATTGCCTCGTCGCTCTTCAAGAGGTTCCTGCTTCACGTGTTACATCCACTTTCAAAAATCTCATTAGCCTCCATTACTCAACAGATGTGTGGAAGAGCGATATTGGCTGTATGTTGAGTCTTTCAACTCCAGTCGAGAGAATAGCAATGCACGGAAACAGCCACAACTCGCAACTTGCAAAACTCGTCGAGTTGCTCCCTCTATCTTGCATAGCAGCCCCATCCAAAAACGGCCGTGTTGCACTTATGCAAGCCATCGACGTTCATGATGTTTCTGTTGTAGAGGCACTCCTAGCAGCACACCCTGAACTCGGAAGTACACCGTTTCGAGATCCACTGCAAATAGGAAACTTTGTGTATCCTATACATTTTGCTTCTCAAATGGCCTCACACCGGGATGCAGAAGATGCCCTGGAAATTGTCGAACTACTGTCTGGATTAGACCCCAAATGCGCACAACTCAGGGACTCCCAAGGAAGAACACCACTTCATTTCGCTGTCACTGGTTCATCAGACCGTGTGACCAAGTGGTTGATTGAAATTGGTGCCGACATTGATGCCACTACGAATGGGAACAACCATACCCGTCAGACCCCACTCCATGTCATCCGAATGGTTTCTACCATGAAGATTCTCATCGCAGCAGGAGCGGATATTAACCAACAAGACAGTCTGGGATACACTCTGGGTCACATTGCCACACTATCTGGTCAGGAACACCTGGTAAAAGCAGTCATCGATGGTGGAGGAAAGATGGGCATCACAGACAACTTAGGACAAACGATGCTCCACTGTGCTGTTCTCAAACGTTCCACCTCCATTTTGACGATGCTTTTGGATATAGGATTCGATGTCAATGCAACGACCGTCGAAGGAATTACCCCTCTCCATTTGGCAGTCCAATCCCTAAGAAGTGATATCTTCCGACTTTTGATTGAACATGGGGCCGATATTTCCGCAAAAACGAGGTCACTTTCTACTCCTCTCGACTTGTGTGTTTTAGCGGGAGACGATGTATGTTTAAAGCCACTTCTTGAGACGATCAATTCCAAAAGCCCTTCTATTATCAACGAAGGAGATATCGGACGGAGGACCCCTTTGCATACAGCAGCTACACTTGCTCGTAGCTCTATGGTCCTGGATTTATTGTCCTATGGAGCAGACCCCAGCTCAGTAGACAATGATGGGAATACACCCTTGCACCTACTTGTTGTGGCCCCAACTGAGGTTACCAGACGATCCCAAGGCGACAAGGTAGAATTTTGCGCATTGCTTTGTGAGCATTTGTCTACAGAGAAGAAAGGCCCATTACTACTCATTAAAAATAAAGATGGATCGACACCATGGGATCTAGCATACGAGAAAACCGATTTGATTCTTGTTGAGGTCATGTTTCAGTACGGAGGATTCGATGCATGTTCCCAATTCATGTATAAAGGAGAATATGTCGGCAGCACATTGCTCAACAAAGCAGTCCAAGGAGAACTCTGGGATCTCGTAATTCTCCTCATAAAGCATGAAGATACCCTGGCTCGTCATCCGAAACTTATCTACGGAGCTGCGAGCTATTTACGGACCGCAGCAAGGTTATACGATCGTGCTGTCTTGAAAAATCTCTGTCAGAATTTCCTCGCTGGATTCAAGGAGGTAATAAAGGACCCGAATGACCCTTATAGCACCATTCCGCGGTACATTCCACCAAATCCGGATTCGAGGACTGTAGAAAACGAGCTTTCTATCCTGGCGAGAGCACCTAATCTTCGGTATTCAGATGGAGCATCGATTGCGGTTTCGATTAAGGAGGGGAATGATGTAGAGACGAAGAGACTTGTTGGCATATTGCCATCAGATGTTGCAGTTAATTTGGAGTATCTTCGCTGTTTCGGGAAGGTTAAATCATATAGTTCTGTGCCTCCCCCACCACCGCAGAAGAGCTTTCCCAAAAGGGCTTTGAGTGAGGAGGTAGCTGGTGTTGGAATCGTATAATTTTTCGTTTGTTCATAGCTAGAGTTGAGGCAAATATTTCCTTTATGCTCAATTATTCTTGACTTTGACTCCGCTATATATCCACCTCATACCCTCTACTAGTACGATTGCCATGATTATCTTAATTGATCTCCTTAACGAACAAATTCGCCCCTTTCGCTAAGCGATCCGGAACCCCAAGTGAATAAATTTTGTGTCAAGTTCTTGAGAGTTGTCTGGGGGAAGTAAAGTGATTGGGTTCCAGACGAAAGGATATCTTTTCTCTGACGAGAATATGCATCTCAAAGTTGTCCCGAGGGCTGACAGCCCGGTGTAGGTCTAAAGTGGCAATTGCTTCTGCCTTGTGTAAGAGCATCGTACAACTGTCCGTTTGACAAAATTATTCAAAAAGTTTAGAGTAATTAAATTAAACCATAAAACTTGCAAGAGCACTAAAGATGATGAAAAGTATCTGCCTAACTCTTCAGTCTATTCTACCTTCAATCAATTTAAATATCTAAAACTTCTAGAACAATTTTATTAAATAGAGTTTGCGATGTCTAGTTTTCAGTGAACGATGGCTCAAATATTTTTCAACTTGAGAAGATTGCCTTCCGTAAGTATACTCAGCAACCTTGTGGTCCGTCTGGAAACTAAATTGCTAAAGATACTAACTAACTGAACAGCTATGGCAAGCGGCATGGTTTTTTCTTTAGCATACTGAAACAGGAAAGCCTACCAAGTTGCTGCGATCTACCTTTGTAAGTGCTTCAGTGTCCATAATCGCTGAATAATTGGATAATTGACAATCTTCGCGGAGGAAACATTATATGCAACAGATGTAAGACCGTCCATGCAAGTGAGAGTATCAAAAGTGCTAGAGAGGCTAAAGAGAGAGAGAGAGAGAAAAGGGGGAGGGGGGTGGGGCTTTAGGTGCGGCCGAGAAAACTCGTTGTTTGCATCAAAACGATGAACATTTCACGAGAAATATTCGTAGAGTTGGGGATTACGCAGTAGACTTTCTACAAAGATGAACTTAATTACTCTATAGCTCTAGATCACTACTTGTATGGATTACCGCCCAACCAGAGCAAGTTTCCATAACACGCCAGGCAGAAAGTTGGGGCCTTGGGAGTCCACTTTGCAGATATAAATATTGGGTTAGGGAACATCTTCCATTACAAACTTTCTTTCCCACTACAACTTTCTCCGCTCCCACCTCCCACCACACAATTCACCCAACATGGACGGAGACCGAGAAATCATTCTCGAGCACCTTGCCCGCAGAAAGCGCCTGCACGAAATCGATGAACCCGATCCCGATCCCCTCATTCCCACACAACCGAAACGATCCCGAGGATGAGGGACCCCTGGACACTGAGGATTTCGAAGATTATGACTTGGCTATGCATGGCCACTTCATAGATGAAATGAAGAAAGCTGTTGAGAAGTTGAAGGGTGTTTCAATTCCTAATTTCGTCAAAAACCTTTGGAACCTTGTTCACGTTCTCACCTTCCTCTCATTTTGCAAGGAAACGCGGGCGAGAAATATCAAGAAAACTTCAACTCATGAGCCCAGACCTGTCAATCGTTGGGAAATGGAGGCAGCTTGGTTTCGCTTGCTCATGAATTCATACGAAAAATGGGACCCCCGCACAAAGTCCAAGCATAAAGCAAAGAAGTATGCCTTGCGACTCAAGAAGAAAATCCTCCAAAAAAGAATGTTGCAAGTGTCTTATGCAATACTTCTTTGAGAAAAAGCAATTTTAACATAAATTTCTAGATGTATCAGGGCTCAAATAAATTCTGGCGCAAGATGAAGAAAGCACATCCCGAAATCGATATTTCAGTATGTAGTTCTATCATAAATTCATTATGTTCATGAAAGATTCTAATACAGATAATAGCATCATACCTTCTGGCCTGATCAATACTCTTTCGATGATGAAGACTTGGTCTACGGACCCCTCTTTTGTCCACCTCCAGTCGCCTATTCCGATATTTAAGATGATGAACTTGCAAGCGACGAAGATGGTGCAGCTGAGAAGAAAGATCAAGATGGAGATATAGAAATGGTTGATGCAGAGAATAACGATGAAGATGATGATGTAGTTTTGGGTGCGGATGGCTATGAATTTTTTGGTGGTGATGATTTCGATTTTGATGAATCTGATTCGGAGGCTGAGGACGAAAAATATTGCATGTCCGATGCGGAATATGATGGAGGTACTAAAGTTGAGAGAGAGACCATCTAAAATTGCTCAATAAAGACAGAAACTTACTCCTCGCTCGCTTAGCCTTTAAACTCACTTGAATCAAACCGCTTTCAAACCCTAATAAATATGAAAATGGCTCCTTGCGATTGGGTTACGATAAATATTTTCTAGGTCAACAAAATGGTACTTTTTCTTAATTCACTTCAAGATGCATATCACTTTGAGATTCCTTTTAGTTCGCAAAGATAGTTCTCATGAATCAAGCTAGCATACATGAAGGGGATACACCACCGCATTAATATCCTCTTTCCCAAAGTCAGTTTCTCTCGCTTAGCCAACCAATCAGGAACAGAAATAACCATGCGCAAAAACACCCAAACCCAAAACATAGCAAAATCAACGCCCGAGTGCCAGCACTCGGAACATCCATCAAAAAAAGCGAAAGGAAGATGAGAAAAAAAGAAGAACAAAAAGGGGAAGTTCAAAAGAGCGTAGGGGAAATGAAGAGTCGAACAGAAAGGAAAGGAAGAAAGAAAATAGCAAAACCGCCCGCAGTCTGCCTTGAAAAGTGAGAGGAGGCCAGCTCCCATCAAACTTGACGCCCAAGAATCTCATATTGCAGAAACTAGAGCCATTTCCCTCAGATATAGAACATGGTGTTGTCCATATTTAGATGCCAAGGGGTATCAGTTCTGGTGGCGTTTGGGCCCCTTCTCCAAATGTTCGCATCGTTGGCATAATCAGCGACGGTTGGGACACCCGGAATAGCTGTTGGAACATTATAGCCGGAACAAAGAGCTGGTCTCAAATAGCAACGAAGGCGGTCGCAAATTAAATCAGCGTAACGAGCAGGTGTGCAGACCGCGACAGCTTTAGTACACCGGGATGCCGTATAGCAGAGCTTGTTCGTCTTGTAAGGGGTTAGCTCGTGGCTTGATGATATAATACATTCGGTACTTACGATTGTTTGAATTTGAGCGAGAGTCAAATTTCCGGGTTCAATGACAACATAGTGACTGCTTCGTGCTGTGCCTATTCCTATTGGACTAGAATGACTTTGAAGGTAAAAGTCGTCAAGTCTAGGAGAAACGACAGTTCTGTCAACTACCCCACCAGACGGAGTATTCCCATTGAAACTTCCAGGGTAGAACCTAGTGTGGTGTCGCTTTCCAACAACGACAAAGGTTAGTGCAGGCGTCGAAATGGCCAACTGGGGATTTCTTGTTCGTCGTATCTCTTGCTCGGCTTCTCGAAACCCCTGTCGTACCTGGGGAACTTCATCTGCACTGACCATGCCGTACTGGGACTCACTGACCCCGTCACGGTAAAAGATGAGTTGACGAGGCATGGAATGCGACTTCTGGTACCAAGCCACGACTCTTTCTCTCACCATTGAGGTCAAATCAGAAATGAACTATGCTAAGTTAGTTTGTGCCTTTTGCTGAGTCAAGCAACTTACCTCCTGTCTACCTGGCTGCAATCTTGCGGAAGCCAGATAATGCAAAGAGGCATTGTCGTCGGTTGCCACAACAGCTGCCAAAGAGGGGCAATTTCTTGCCTCCTTTCCTGGATGTGTAACATCTGCCCCCAGTATCATTGTACCTGGCTGGGTCTCCGCTATACCAGCTGGAGCGTTTGGTCCCCGATGAAGTCTGTGATTTGTTCCACCAAGCTTCGGATTAAACTTGAGGCTAAGAAACGGTTAGGAAGATATCGCAATAACCCGACACATACAGGATACTCACCAGAGATTTTGACGAAACCCCCAATTTTGATGTGTCAACTTGTTCCAATTATTTCTTACAACACAGACAGTTGGGATTCCTACAACACAATCACCCCACCTCTTTACTTCACTATAAAAACTTGGGCCTGTTTGTGGAAGAAACACCAAAATAATATCCACTCGATTTGGAGTGTTCGGGTGAGTTCGGAGACGGTGTAAAGCATCGTCCAAGGCGATCCCGCAATTATGGCGATTCAAACCATGTGCCAAGGGTGCATTTTCGATTCTGATGTGAACATCCCCAGCTAGAACATGACAGTCAATCAACTGTTGCCGCAATTGTGCCAAACCGCCAATTTGATCATTGGGAAGGGTTGGAAGGGCAAAGTTGATAACATCTAAGCAAGTTGAGCGTAGGGCTGGGGTTTGGAAAACAGCACTATTCATATCCCATGTTGCATTATTGACATTCTTCGTGAAGTTGTTACCATAGACGATCCTTTGAGCTTGAAGACGCCCAAAATCTACTCCCAGAAAATTAGTAGACGGCGTGAGCCCAGCTGCCTGAACAAACCAAGAATTAACAATCGATCTGTATGGGAAAGGCAAGAAGAACATACCGCATAAATTGGGGCATTGTTATTTTGTCGAATCCCCAAGTGCGCGAGTGCAGTGCCAAGGATGAAAGTTCTGTTCTGGGCTGGTGTTGCTCGTCCAACATTGACCATCCGTGTCTTTTCGGCGGGGTCCTCCATGAGTCTAGTGACGACTTGTCCGTCGATGATGGTCAACTGGTCAGCAGGAAGCCACTTTTCTTGCCCAGGGATGCCGCCGCCCACATCAATGCAAGGCAGGTTGAGGTTTAGAGCAGGGACAATTGTGTATTCTAGAATTGCAGTTAGGGAGATTGCCTTGAAAGAAATACGCTACTTACGCTGAGAAAGGTATGTTGACACTACCGTGTTTTGAAGCCCGAATGTTATTTGGTTAATTGGCTGTCGACTGATATCCCAGATAGAAAATTTGCGACGATGGACATGACAATCCAACGTCACTCTGACACCTCTGAGCCATATTTGAAAGTCATGTGGATGTGGTGGTCCGTTTGGCCATTTGAGCCGCATCCATTGATCGAGTCTGATGGGGGAATAGAAAGCCGAAGTGGTTGTATTGACATTGAGCAAGACAGAACCATCACCTGGACGCACTGAGGTGAAGAATCCTTTTCGAATCAAAAAAGCATGAGTGTTCAGCCGGGCTTCCTCGATATCGTCACGGAGTATGTGCGGGTAGAACCTTTTGCCAGCACGATCGGATCGGAGGGCCTGAGGCATGTGATTGATATTCTTCCAGGTGAGAATATTTAGGCCATTAAGCACGACATCCGGGTCCCAATTTGCCGCGACTTGGTTGCCATTGACGTGGGCCATCAACATTCCGGTATCAAGACGACCGTTGCACAAGATTCTAGCATTTGGCACAGGCACAGGTGGCACAGGTGGGCCATTCTGATTTGGCAGAGCTGCTGGGGTCCTGTGGAATGGAGTTGCTTTAGATTGGCCGTCTGCATTTAAACCAGGATAGAGCTCTTGTCCAGCAGAAATTATCGTAGACTTATAGTCACATGCCCAATCATGATGAGATGGCCTATTGGCCGGAGTGGTGAGAAGCTCATTTATCAAATATCGCTTGGTTTCTCTTGATAAATTGTTTCCGTTAGCACCCGGAATACCCGCATCACTGAGATCAATGGTATAGCGATAGAGACGCGTTGTGGTATTGAGTCCCATTGTAAAGAAGTTACAAAGAACTCCTGTTGCTCTCTGATTTGGGGGGAAATTAGTAGGGGGCCTACGGGTTGGCAAGTTGAGAGTCGTTGCATCCCAGCGAGCCTGTTGCTGCTGCTGCTGCTGCTGTTGCAGCTGGAGAGGGGTTAGCTGAGCAACTGCGCCCCCGGTGCCTGTGTTTGGAGCCGGAGGAACTGATGCAGCCGTGTTGGGTTGGGCAGCTTGGGAGGCTTGGGACAAGGAGGATGAGGGGACATTAACGGGTTGAGCAGCTTGGGTTGAGGAGGAAGCTGGAACGGACGGAGCAGCTGAAGTCGCCGGAGTGGTCTGGGATTGGGAGGCAGTAGACATAGTAGTTCCAGAGGGGGAATTGAGATAATTCTCTCTGAACGACTTCTCAAATCGATCCACAACATTGTTTGGCAGATGACCTGCAGTTCCGAAAGGTACCAGTTCGCATTGTCGAGTCTTATGGTCGTTATGTCCGCACCCGCCACAGGGTCGGTTTTTGGTTTTGCCACAGTCACATTTTTCGTGTGGGGAGAGACACCCAGCACAAACTTGCTCCTCGTTGTATTTCGGATATTCTTTTGTGCATTTCAAAGCAGTGTGCGTTTGAGGACTTTTGCACTTGACGCATCCCTTCCGCAAATTGCACCTGAGAGCAGGATGCGTTGTCTTTTGACATATTGTACAAGTGTCATCTGGCGAAGACATTATCGCTGTTGGGCGAGTAGCAACGATATCGGTAAGAGCGATAATCGAAGTTTGAAATTCCAAAGGCCAAAGACCAAATTCGCAGTGGAAGAACGAATGGAAATTATCGATGCTAGAAGAAAGAAATCCGGCAGAACCACGCCTCTTTTATAGATCTCAAGTTCTCACCCAAACCCATTCGTTTGAACGAGATCCTGTGGAAAGGCACACGCCACGAGGACAAACAGCATAAAAATATAGGGAATATCAGATAGACAAAAGGCACAAACAAGCCGCGTTCTCGTGCTTCAAGTCATTTTCAAATCCCAATAGAAAGAAAATAACCCAATCAGCCCCCTTAATAACACAGGACCCAACACCTGTGACTCTTCGAGCAACAAAAGCACCAACAAAACTCCCAACAGCGAGTTTTTTTACATCATGGTACTTACCACAATAGTATACATGTCTTCTTCGTGACACACTTTCCCGCGGCACAGATAAACCAATCTATGCCTAGAAACAGAAAACAGCATAAAATCAACCACGCTGCCATAACAAGCCACCACATACTCACAAAAACCCAAGATAATACAAACAATACCACATCACTTGACTATTGAATCCATCTTGGCCAGTCCTTTCTCAGTCACCACAAACATTGTATCCCATCTCCCACCCTCATTACCCACTCCAACAAATCACCTCCAACCAAACTCCTTCCATCACCAAGCTCATCGTCACTCGCCCACAAACTTATATGCCACTTCGTCGTACTTTTCATGAAATGAGGCGATGAAGTGACGAGACCAATTGGAGAAAAGGTGAGGTGAGGTCAAAATAGTCTCCAAAATGCGTGCGAGCGCGAGCGCGAGCTAACGTGCCAAGTAAGTGGGGTAACGGGGACGGAAAAAACTTGTTCCTTCGAAAAATGGTCCTAAAGTGAGCATTAAACCACAACACAACGTTTATGAAAATAGATATTAAAGATTCATTCTAGATTTTTTAAACATTTTTCTGATAACTTGTGGCTGTACTATTAGTAGAGGAACAAAATGCCCAGGAAAACGAGCTTTATCACGTGATCACATCAATGATTGTCCACCCCAGACTCTCGAGTTTTCACATTTTTTGGGGAAGTGAGTACTATTTGAGAGCCTTTATTTGATTTCTAAGAATCCTTCATTTTCTCAGAATGCTTGTTTTGGTGGCCATGTCACGATATTCTAACTCAACCCTGGCTGTTAGACTCACAGTGCTTGATAAAAGTTTAGCATCAGTTCCTTGGGGAAAAATATTCCATGAAATCTGACTAAATTACTTGACAGTAACGCGAACACCAACTTCTCTCCAACCCAACCAAGCCCCCCTGATCAAAATTTCCCAAGCGAAGCAATTTAATCAAATGCCATTACCAAACTCCATGAACCTAACGTACGAATGCCAGCACTCGTAAAAACACCAAAAGCAAAGAACAAAGAATTGAAGCAAAGATTCAAATAGAGGTGAAAAGAAAAAGAATCAAAGAGGAGAAAAGAACGAATGAAAGAATAACAAACTTGCTATAAGCATACTCAACACCAGAAAGGAGACCAGCTCCTCTTGGACCTCCGCCATCAAGACAGAAGCGCAAGTCTTCTCAAATGTAAAACATGATGTTATCCAATTTCTGATGCCACGGGTTTTGCCTGCCATTTGTGCGATTCCAGATCTCCGGATCAGCCGCAAAATCCGAGATGTCCTTACCAGACCTCGGTACGTATCCATGGTTGAGTGACGGGCGCATGTAATGCCTGAGACGATCACAAAGCAAATCCGCGTAGCGAGCTGGTATGCAAATAGAAGGACACTTAGATGCCCTAGCACCTGTGTAGCAAATGCGATTTGTCTACCCGAAGCGACTTAGATTCGGATAACGCATATTTTGAACTGGAATGTAACTTACCACTTCTTCGAGTTCCTCAAGGGACAAACCTGATTCATTTTGGATCAGAATGTAATAGGAACTGCGAGCTGTTCCTATAAGATTGTGATGGCTTTGGAGGTAGAATTCAGTCCGGGAGGGGGCGACGACCTTTGTGTCGATAAGTGTACCGCTTTTTAGGTTTTCTGCCCATGCATCTTTAATGTTATTTGGTGCAGTTTCTGACGGCTCCTGGGGATTTGTATTGGGGAAGAATCGAGCGTGATGGCGCTTTGTAACCACAAACAATGTGATACTAGGAGACCAACTAGCAGTTAAGTTTTGGAGGCTGCCTGAACTAAGATTGCATGCGCTACGAATTTGTGGCAGCTCTTTATCCCAAACCATAGCAAGTTGCGATTCGCTGACGCCATCGCGATAGAAGAAGATGTGCTGGGGAAGAGCATCCAAATTTCTTTTTCCCTGGGAGTATGCTTTGTTGTACCAAGCTTTAACTCTCTCGAGCATCATTCCAGACAGGTCAGAAATCTCCTATTCAGAGTTAGTTTATTCAAGCATTTATAGGAAGTAAATTGCCTCTTGTCTCCTCTTTTGCAGTCTTGCGGAACCCAGATAGTGGCTTGATTCTTCATCGTCCGTGGCAACAATAGCTGCAATTGAGGGGCAGTCGTCAACTCCGACACCTGGATGAGTACAGTCTGCTCCTACAATCATTGTGCCTTTTGGAGCACCTGTCATGCCGGAGGCGTCCTCGGGGTTTTCCAGTTTATGGCTGATCCCGTTCAATTTCGCATTAATCTTTAGGCTAGTAGCTTAAGTTTAGCTTTTTGTTATGTCCAAAGATTTTATGATCTTACCTAATATTTGCACAGAGTGCTGGACTACCATGGTCTGGCTTCTGCTTTTTGCCTGGTGCTGGACGTGGGAAAAGGGTTTCGTTTTTAGCACAAATGGTTGGAACTCCGGCAACACAATCTCCCCACCTCTTGATTTCCGCATAAAATTCCGTATCTTGGTTCTTCAAAATAATGAACAGAGCCTTGACTTCCCTATTTTCGGCCCGCAATCTTAAAGCGTTTAAGCACCCATTCAGTATTGATTGGCAGGTTGTCCTGTATTGGATCGGGTTGTTCTGATGTTGGGGAGTCGTTCGAAACTCCCAAATAGGTTTGATAGAAGAAAGCCCGTCTGGTGAAACATTATAGTCCCTCAACACTCGGCGGAGTCTGTCGGTCACCTTACTAGGCGTTGTCTCGTTGGATCCTTTGTCAAACCAGATAATATGAAGTTCCCTACAGCTTCCAGCACCCACGTCGAACCCACGGGGGTTTCCGTCAAAGCGCCATCCACCCTCAACAATATTCAATGATTTTCCGTTTGCTGTCAGTGTTGGGGGATCCAGATCTTTCGACTTAACTTCCACTAGTGAAGGCTTGAATTCGATTCCAAATTTCTGTAATGTTTCAAGTCAGCCACTGGTTTCCCAAGAATGAATGTTTGCCAGAGTGTATTCTTACCAAAAGAAGGTCGAGATCAGCCTTTTGGCGTAAGCCTAGCAGACTAAGACCATCGCTCGTGATCATTCTTTTATTGACAGGCGGAATAATCTGAGCATACTCGACCATCTCCTCAGCATCGTCGCCGTCCAGAACGTGGCTGACTACTTGCGAAGGAAGAATGGTGAGCTTGTCCGCTGGATACCAAGTGGCTTCGCCTTTTGCCGGGTCACCCCCAACATTGACGCAAGGGACATAATTGTCGTCTCCGAATTCCAAATCTCCGTCGTAATACTCGTCGTGGACTATAAAACAATCAGCGATGAATTCCAATGGCTCAATAACTAGGGAAAATGTGTACCATCAAACATGTGATCTCTGACATTAGTCTGACCAAAGAAAATCTCTGACATTTTCTCGAGGCCCAGATCCCCACGAATGATCCATCTCTTGCCTGCTGGTGCTTTTGTCAAATTGCATTTTACCCGGACGTTTTTCAATTCCTTCTTGAATTTCTTTTGGTTATACCGAGCTGATGGCCACCGCGTGTTCATCCATTCCAAGAGAACCATAGGCTTGAAAAAGGCAGAGGTTGTGGTACTGACATTGAGATGGAGTGAGCCACTTCCGGGGCGAACGGAGCTGAAGAACCCTTGATGTAGTATGTAACAACGAGAAGCAGTTTCACGAGGAGTATGTGGAATCGCAGGATAAAATCTCTTTCCTCCGCGTGCACCATTGAAACCTGGGTGATTCACCTTTCTCCAAAGAATGATGTTCAAAGCATCGAGGGCAATTGCAGTCTCAGAACTAGGATTTCCATCATCGGCTCTGTTAATGTGAGCGTTCAAGTGATGGATGTTGACCTGACCCAAGAGCGAGATAGAGGCATCGTTAACAATCTGCATTTCATTCTTGGGACCTGTGCGTTCATATGGCGTTGCTTTGCCATCAGGCGCAGTATTATAAAGGTGCCCAACAGAAATGATGGTGGATTCGTAATCACACACCCAGTAAAGAGCATCGGGTTTGTTATGAGCTTCCTTGAGGAGTTGAGAAATCAGGTATCGTTTGGTCTCACGAGACAACTTTCTCTTCTCCTTCGAACCTTGAGAACTTGACTCTTTAGACTTTGGAAGCTTCAGAAAGTCGCCAACATGAATGGAGTAACGATAGAGAGGTTTGTTGGGAACATTTTGAATCGTGAATTGAAAAAAGTTGCTTTGAACTGCGTCTGGATCTGAATGAGAGCTAGGAGGAGGGATATTACCCAATTCTCGTTTAGGCAAGTTTCTTTCAACTCGAGCCCAAGCTTCTTCTGGTGCCTCCGTGTTGGGGGGCGCGGCAGGAGGTGCTGAAGAAACAAACGGGTTAGATTGGGCAGCTTGGCCAGAGGAAGACGAAGCTTGAGCGGGTGGAGCAGCTGGGGTTGCTGAACTGCCCTGGGAATGAGGTGGAGTCCCTTTAGGGTCACGGTCCCAATTTGGAAAGGTTTTTGGGATTGCTGGAGGAAAGACTTTGTTTTGAGGACCGTTTCCCGGACCCCCTCCCTTCCCACCACCGCCCTCGTTGGACGACATTGGAAGAAGTGAAAGTTTTCAAACAAAGTAAAGAATCCAATAGAGTAAACCGTTGATGATCTAGAGTAAGATATTTCCAAGTTGCCCTCCTTATATAGAGCTCCGCCCGTTTCACAAACATAGCTTGGAGAATTAATCATGGCATTGTGACCCGCGGTTTGAATATACAAACAAGGAAAACAAGGCAAAAAAATCATCTATCAAGCAATTTGAGACAGCTTTATCATCGACTATCCTCGTGATTTGAGTCAACGATCATGACCAATCTTGAAATCAAATGAAAATGATTCAAAGGGAAACAATTTCGCAAGAGAGTGTGCAGACAGAGGAAAAGAAAATATAACACTTATCAGTTGAAGAATTCTCCAAAATCTCACATGTTTCGCGACCCCAAGCAATCAATTCTCCCCACACGAGGAAGTGGAGTCCTTAATCAAAGGGTTTGACATCCCCATAAGTCCACTTCAAGTACATCATACCCCACGGGCACAAATTCTCCCACTGGGAGAGTGGAAAGAGAAATAGCAAAGCACTGGTCGCAGGAATCACGACTGCATCGCTCTCGACTTCCTTAGAAATGTTTGCACCTAGCAGGCCTAGCTTTAGCAAAGCGCTCACCTCCCCACGTTTCCATCCTCGCACCAACTCAGTGGAGAGAAAAAAAAAGATGGGAGACAATGATAGCAAAAAGAAGAGGTGAGATCAAAATAGTCTCCAAAAGATGACCTAGTCAAGTCACGTCAAGGGATGCCTTCCGTCGGGTGACCAATTTCGGTAAGTGGGGGTATTGTACTGTACCCCGCCATGCCAGCTCCCACCAGGAAGACTCATTCACAAAGTAAGAACAAGGAATGAAGATGCATGCGTAGAACATAAAACTCCCTCATACTACTTATGTACCAATAAAATCCCCTCTCCATGCCCATTCCAACTTGACGCCCGCCCATCGACGCCATGCATCCAAGATCCAAATTCCACCAACCCAAGAAAACCCCCCGAAATTTTCCACAGATGATTAGAAACTATCATAACATCATATACACATTACGCCACCTCAATAATGTATCAGTCCACTCCCATTCACATGAATTATTACTTATCCTCATCCCACTTCTCCTCAAACATACTCTTCCTCTTCCCATCCGGCTTCGGACTCCCCTTGACACCTAGCCTACTACTCGACGACCCAGTCGCAGCAGCCCCCATATAATCTCCCGAGTCTCTAATAGCAGTAGGAGGCGTCAAGGGACTCACGACATTCGGTCTAGCATCGCCCTCTCCTCCCCTCCGCTCACCAATAGAAGTCGACTCCTCAACAATTGGATTGGGGCTAACCCTCCTCTCATCCAATTCCGGAATGCCCATGGGGGTAGCATAAACCGCGCCATCGGTACTAACACTCGTCTCACTGATTCCTCTCAAATGCCCCCTTTCACCCTCCGAAACATTGGAAATCCCACTAAATCCTCTCTGTCTATCGGGGAGTTCACCAATCGGTGCACCTATAGGCGGAGAGTCCGCTCTGGGAGATGGGACGGGCGAGATGGATGGTCGAATGTTGGAGTTGTTTGATTCGCGAGAGACGGACGAGGTATGTGAGATGTGTGAATTCGAACGATGTGCACCGTTGGATCTTGAACTTGGGATTGCGACGAAACCTGTTCCGTGGAGTTCGGTTGGTCGGGAAGTATCTACATTTCGTTAGGATAATTCAAGTCATCCAAGTAGGATTAGAGTAGCACATACCAGCCATCTCAACAAGCTGAACACCTTCAACTTCCGGAACATAAGCTTGCTCTTGCTCATAATCCGGAGAAACATGCGTATCATCCGTTGTAACAGTTGGAGCCTTTGCATCCGCAGGAGCCGGTGTCGAATTCCTCAGCCAGTTCGCTACCCATCTTCTGTTGTCCAAAGTTCCGGCTTCACTTTGGGTAGCTGTTCCATTTTGCTTGAAATAATTCTTTCTTCTCCACAAGAAAATCGCGAGAGCCAACAAACTGAGGAATATTAAACCAAGTACAACACCCAAAACTGGGGCTAGATATTTCGGGGTGCCATTGTTTGTGTCCGGTTTTGGAACAACTGATGGAGGAATTGTAGGACGAGCCCCGTCAGTTGTTGGAGCAACATGGTATGGGTACCAAGTTGCTATCTTGGAAGTGTTGTATTGCGTGCCGAAAAGAGCGGTCATCGATGCATTCGAAAATCCGCTTGGGCTAGGTGCCGTTTGAGACGCGCTTCCAGTAGCAGACCCTCCGATGACCGATACCACACTTGCGGGGACCCCATACTTAAACCATTTATCTGGATGGTACGAAGTAATCCATTCCGCGGTAGTAAGATTGAAGTTTTGAATGAACCCATCAACGCATGTCCCTGAGAGCCCGGTCGAAGAAGTATATCCTCCAACAACAATCATTTGGTCGGGATATGGCTTCGTGCAACGATGGCCAGCACGTCCATGCGATGCAGTACCCGATTTTACCTTTACCCATGTGAAAGTAGGAATAGACAGAACCCATACATCATCAGAGAAATCGCCTGTTGGTGTTAGACCATCATAACCACCATACCAATAGATATTATGACTAGATCCATCCTGGGCAGATGCGAGTACCGTACAGCCCTGTGTTAATTGCCCAGGACCGGTTCCAGTTGTGTTCTGTTGGTACCAGGTCTTGCTGTCGACATCATAGACCGATACAGTGGACATAAACGTGGGACTCACAGCTCGCTGTGACAATATTAGCTAATTCCATGATGTTTGAAAACCATCTTACACTCTGGGCTTCGATTGAAGCGTTGTTCTTTTGGGCTGCAGTTGCAAAGGAAGGATAAATGACCCCGCCAATTGCAACCAAAACACCCCTCTTTCCAACAGGCACCCAAACAAGCTCCGCATTTGCACGTCCGGGTACACTTGTGGGCAAAGAATCATTACTCCATGTTTCCCTCCCTTGATTTGAAAGATCTACCGATATCAAAGTGGTAGATTGGACATTTGCCCGGACCGCGATATTCGAGGTGGACGGATCTTTAAAGATAGGACCAGAACTTGCCGACCTCAAACCACCAAAGTAAAACCCAAGTCCTTCAGACGGGATGCTAACAGATGCGCCATTCGTAACATATCTAGTCATACCAGTGGGTAATTGCTCCAGGATAAACCCCGAAGCGAACGTCTTTGGACCATTTGGGTATCTTTGATATGTTGCGATTTGGTTTTCTGGTTGTGCTGAGTAGGCAGATGTGTTTTTGTAAAGACCGCCATATGTAATCCAGTCGTAATCATTGGCAAACATAGCTCCATCATAATATTGTGGACCGATGTTATTCGCATTCCCACCTCCTGCCGCCTTGGTGAGATTTGTTATAAAGGCAGTGGTGAAATTGAAATCCCCGGTAGTATTGAATGGTGTGCTGAAGTTCAATTGGTAGACTACTCCAAGTGGATTATCTAGATGTGTGAGGATTTATTTCATTCGTTCATTCATTCCAATTTGTCAACTTACCATCGCTATTTGGGCCATTAACTGTCCCATCGGCCATACCGGCCATCCACCATATAGCACCTCCATCGATGTAAAGTGTGTCGCGAATTACAGCGGCTAGTACGAAGTCAATACAGAAATATTTGCGAAAGGTTCGCAAAAAAAGGCATTGGACATACCTCTCGGCGAGTCCCAGGAGCATATGATGCTATTGACTTGGCTTGCCTGCCATCCTGCATCCTGTGCAGCAGCTAGTCGCACAAAGAGCCCGGCGGCGACTAACAAAGACTTAGGCCAAATCATGATATGTGATGAAGAAAGTTGCCGATAGTTCTGTCGAGGGTCGTCGAAGAACGAAGGGTAATTTCGAGGCTCGGCAGGATTGGGAAATGCACTACAATTGAAAGCCACCCAGACAATGTCGCAAGTTATCCAGTCAGGTTTAGGTTGAAAGCCGCCACTTTGCCACACCCAGATCAACGGTCCGCATTCTATGGCTTTTGGCTACCTTTGTTGCTCCTTCAAAAGGGCTTCAGTAGGGCCGAAAAATGTGGCAGAAGGGTGGTCAGAACTGAAAGACTAGCCGGCATTTGTTCTGACTGTGTAGAAGAAAACTGGATTGCGACCTTCCTTCTGGAAATCGATTGATCTGCGGAGCAGAAGAGAGGGAAAGCCAATGAGGGGGTGGCTTTCGCTTGGAGAAAAGATGAGAGCCAACTCAAATCTAGAGCGGAGTTTGTTGGTGAGTGGCACGGTGTGAGATAGGTGTGAGTGAAAATCGGTTTATCGGACCAATGCTTGCATGGTACATGCTGTACGAACTAGGATCTAAAGCTATTGACTCTGAATTGGGAAGCGATTATGCTTGCCGAGGTCATCGTAGATGTTTCTCCCTAGCTCAGAGCTGCAGCAGAGGGGCACCAACGTGCATTATCCTCGCCGTTCTCAGCCTTGCGTAAGAGGGGACATGGACGACGTGGGTCCAACTAGGATATTTTTGGTCTCTCGCACCAGTATAGACAAGTATGATTTTATTACTAAAATATACGAACAGCGAGTACGTACGGGCCGGGGAAAACATCAACAATAAGAGGGAATTGAAATAAAATCATTCAAAATGGCTTTTGGAATACGAAGACATGTCGCGTTGTCCAACCGTCAGACTTCTGACATGGAGGTATGTTGGCTAATCAGAAAACCAATACCACCATCATAACCGAGTGGTTGGCAACGAAAAACCAAGATCGGCATCGGGTTCCTGGACCTGGTGATTGACTCAGATTGGTGTATCTCAAAAGATGGCTACCACTTACTTTGCACTTTGGAGCTGTTTAAGGGCGGGATGTTGGGCTGGCAGCTGGTGTAAAAGTACAAGATCAAGCGCAATGGGCTGGAAGCGCTCATTGTGGATAAACTCCACCGGAATGGTCGTCTGCTGATATTGCTTACATGTGCGTAGGGTGGGATCACCGTTTATCCTTCCAATGTGGCAGCGGGGTACGGAAAATCTTCGAGGTTCCAAGAAGCTAAAATCTATATATTGTCGGTGACGGGAATGACTATTTCGTGGTCAAATGCCCCGTTTGCGGCTCTCTCGGGCAAGAGCCTGCATTTGGAGATCATGTCAGCACTTGCTATCAATGGGACGAATTTTCCGGCGGCGTTGAAGAATTTGCGAGCTTTCGCGTAAATGAGCAATGATTGATTGATGACTGAGAGCTATTTTTCCCGCACATTTTTGGCGTTGGAGGTTGGGGCGGCTGGAAATGAAAAATGGAGTGGAGAGTTCGTGGGGGTGCTGGACAAGTTGATCGGCGACGAGCCATGAAAGCTGAGCGCTGAGAAGTTGTGTTTGTGATACTGAGATATTGAGCAATGTGATTGTGGAGGTTTGAGAAGAAGAAAAGCCAATGTATGGAAAGTTCCGAATAACAGAAGCCGAGCTGAGTGCTGGGCTTGAGGTTTCTCAAAAGGCGCACCAGTTGGACTCGAGACGTCGACTCAAGAAGCAGCCACCAGAGCCTCGCTGCTCAAGACTCAAGCAGCTCCGGGCGAGAGTGAGACTGCCACTGTCACTGTCATCTGTCAAAGTAGCAGTAGCTTCGTTGTCGTAAAGAGAGGTACCTGTCAGCCAACTTCTTGTGCACTGGTACCTCCGCAACTCCCCTCCCCGTCTGTCAGCGTGTACGACGAGCGAGAGCTCACGACTCGTAATGCGGCGTAGCTTGAGATATTGTGTGAAGAAATCTGGAAGGATTTGCAGACAGACGTTGTGATCGAGAGTTGAGACCCAGGGGATCGATTCTTGAAGAAGAAACGTTGTCCCGCTCGGTCGCGCAAAAGCTTGGGGAACGCACGCCCGCCCGGCCACCGACTTCTCCGGAACAGGTCGCTACAACTAGTCGAGACCCGTGCTAGCCTCTCCTGCCTAGCGAATCATCGTATGACAACACCGCTTCTTCCCAACCACCTCGCTTCTCCTTGAATTCTTCCACAACATCACCACCGCATCCTATATTTGGCGTTTTTTTACAATGAAAACCCTCACCCACTCTCGCCCACACGTCACCCAATGAGCCATTGTTTTGCTTGCAGCGATTCTAGACCCCCATCGAGGTCTTTGCCACTCTTTACCCCCTGTTGGGTCCTGCATCAGGTCACATCAATCGTCTTTCCGTGATCCAGGAACATCTTCCAAATCAGAGCCAGGAAAAACGACGATTCGCACGCGGCTGTGGAGCCCGGTAAAGAGAAATGTAACCTGCCTTACATCCGCTCTCTGGGGGACTTCCGTTCAGATTATATTTTCATTATAAATCTTGTTCCTTGCGTTGAGCTTTCTTTGCCGATTGGGGTGGGAGAGCGCGAGATGCTCGCAAAGAAGCCTAATCCAACCCCTGGTCTACCCCACTGGTCCAGCCCATCTTCTTATCTGATAGGCGGGCAAGTTGTCCGAGGAGACAAGAGATCGACGAGGACGAGGCTGCGGGGCACAGCAGACATGCTTACCTACCCCTTGCTACATTCCCTTCTCTGCGCATTTCACCCGCCCTTTGCGTCTGCTGCTCACTTGCTTTTGCAGAAAATGCAGTACAACATGGTTTTAAGCATCGTGTAACAAGAAGTTCAAATATTGTTTCTAGAAAGAGTCAATTCACATGTCCGCCTAATGAAATCTCTCAGTGGAGGCGTCTGACATTCTTATCACATCGTGGCTTTCTAACGTACGGGCATCCGTCCTCCTTGGTTGGTTCCTCTGGTCCCCTCTTTTCAGCCCTGCTGTTCCCGACGACTCACGGCTCGGTGGGTGTGTAAAATGTTGAAGAGGCTCACTCAATTCCGCCGGCGGGCAAACTGAACTTCAAGGACACCCCTCGTATATACTGGTTTCCGAGGGGGAGGTTACTCAGTCTGCCTGCCTGGCGCTGTGGCGCCTCACCCAATGTCCAGATCACACCATGCGGGGCTTCAGTCGATCCTGGTTGATCGTGTTCTACAATGCATCTTGGTTTCTTTGACCCTGCGGGTGTGCCGTGGACTACCTCTTTGTCATTGGTGCTGCGCCGGTCAGTCTCCGGCTTTCGATGACAACGTCTGCTCTTTTGGGCATGTCTTTCGGGTCTCTTGCTGCCCGTTCTCCCCCCCCGGAGACCCAGTAACCCTTCATTCGACGGGGGGCCCATAGCTGTTTTCTTCTTTCGTACACTCCTGCAATTGACAGCCCATGAAATTCCCCGTCGTGGCCCTCACCCATATGTCCCTGCACTTAGTACCATCTCGTGGCAGCATCGGTGCCCTCTCGGCTTGGTTGCTATGCGATGGGGGAAGAAGCCTCCTCCCTAGATAATATCGTTGTTCATTGGTCACCCCCGGAGCTCGTGTGGACCTTCCATACCTTCAGCCTTGGGACAACAGACCCACCAGCTGTAGAAAAGGCACACCATCTGCAAAAACCTGCAGTTGATTCTCCTTCCTGTCCAAGTCACACTTTACCACGCTCGCTCACAGAATACAGCGGGCTTGCTGTTCTGAATACTATCGTTTGGCAGTCCGATATCACACGCTGCAATGATCTCAAGTTGGAAAACTCTGGTGGTGGGCAGTCTTTTGGGAGTTGCCCATGGTACTTATCTCAATACAACAAGTTCGAGTTCGACTTCGACATCTTGCGGTGCCTCAACGACAACGGTGACAGTTGGGGGAGGATACCCAACACCCTGTAATCCAGTAACAATAACGCCCTCGGCATCAACAGTTACGATTTCAGCTTCAGCAGTCACAGTTATCAAGCAATGTGGAGAATATGGAGCACCAGCTTGCTCTACGGTCATTAAGCAGTGCGGATCAGGATATGGATCGCCGCCTTGTTCTACAGTAACAGTCCCGGCATCCGCGTCAACAGTAACCGTAATTTCTACTCAAATTGTGGTTTCGACGCAAGCAGGAACTGGGTAAGTCTAAATTCTCCAACTTTTGTGTGGCTAGCTAACATATTTCAGCACTACCAAGACCGACATTGCCACGGCCACGACTACGAACGAAAAGACGTAAGTTTGAAAGCCTTATTCTTGCGGAATTGGATAAGTTGGAAAAGCAATTGGCTAACATTTCGTCCCAGAACAACCAAAGAGGTCTTGACCACTACTACAAGTCTGATTACTACGGTACATTCATCTGAGCACCATTTTACGGCTTCTTACTAATCATTGAATAGTCAATTCCTTACACAGTGACCATCACAAACTCGTTCGGGTATGTTCTCAATGTATCATGGTTGAGAAAAATGGCTAATATTTCACAGGTACCCAGTCACGACCGTTCAATGGAGCACGATTACGACAACTACAACTTGTATTGAAACTGTAAGGTTCTTGTCATTCAATAGCAGATTCATTGAAGTCTAACATCCAATAGGTTCCAACTACAGTTCCAACAACTGTACCGACCACCGTTATTAGCATTTCTATAAAGGACAACACGTTGACAACCACGGACCTGAAGACGACAACCGATTACAAGACAAGCTCGGTAAGTTGGAATTGGCAGAAAATATCGACCCCTTCCGGATGCCGGGAAAGAATACGAGCCTAAGCTGACATGACATAACCTCAGTACACGACGACCAGGAATATTACGTACACAACGGTAAGAAAGTTCCTCCCCCCCTGAACAAAACCACATGCTAATTTGTCCAAAGTCTTACCCGTATACCGTGACATCCGATCATACTATCTGGACAACTTCGCTTGTGACCACCGTAAGAATGAACTTCCTCAAGTCAATGCCAATTTTAAGGCTAAAAACTCTAGGTTTCAACGTATGTGACAACGGCTACGACTACCAAACCTGTAAGTTTTTCTTCATTCTCTCGTCTGATTTCCTTCCGCATTAATGGTTGGGGAGCGAAAGTTCTCGCTTAAACCCGAAAAACCCATTCAGCCACTGGGGCTCAAGTATAGACTTTGCCTCAATTTTAAGCCGATCGTGCGGAAAGAATTAGACCAATTGAGAAGTAGCTTCTTAAATTGCTTGATTCCTTTTTTTGATTGGGTATACTATAAAATAAAGTTGGGCATCTTTCAAGTCGATTAGACTTGAGATGTTATCAACTGCTTTGAAAAATGCAACAATTACTCACATTATCTCTAGACTACCGTTCGAACTACTGTTCCGACGACAATTCCGAGTACAGTCACCAAGATTTCCACCACGGACCGCTACTTTACCTCGACGTACATCACAACGTTCCTGTCAAGTTATCCGGTTTATACGACAATTGATCACTCAACCACTTTGACCAAGTATAACACCACCACGGCAACGAGTACGATCACTACTACTAAGCCAGTAAGTTTCTGTTTCATCTTTTGTTTTAGTGCAATTGATTTGGGCCGAGAATTCTCGCTTAACCCGGAAGAAAGAATTCCATTTGCCAAAACCCCAAGGTTGTCTAATCGTGCGAAAAGAATTAGGTAACTCAAGGAGTAGCTTCTTGAATTACTTAATATCTCTTTTCCATTAAATATGCTTTAATTTAGAGCTAGATATCCTTCGTCAACTAGACTTGAGATGTTTTCTACTGTTTTGAAAGTCACAAACTTTGCTTAACAATTACTTACATTGTCGCTAGACTACTATTCGGACTACTATTCCTACCACGTATACTTCCATCTCAACGTACACCTACACAACCCGATATCCGGTTTTGACTACTGTTGATCACTCGACGACGATTACGAAATATTCTACGATTATTTCTACGAGTCTTTCAACGCTTACACGAACTGCAACGACGACCGTACCAACGACAACTACTCGAGTCTCGACATTCGTCTATACTACTCGTATCCCCGTTTTGACTACAGTGCATGACTCAACGACAATTACTTCGTATTCCACTCGAACCACGACTAGTCTGTCAACAATCACGCAAACCGCGACGTCCACGACGAGGATCCCAACGACTGTTGTTTCTTGGGCGACCACGACTTTTGTTACAACTACGTCCATTCCGTTCACAAGAACTCTCACAGATACGATACGGACCACCGAGTACTCTGTGAGCACGTATACAACAGTCTCTTCGTATTTGACAACAGCAACCTCGTATATTACAAGACCAACCACGTATGCAATCTTTTTCCTTCATCAATCTTATCCCAAGTCTTCTGGGCTCCTTTTCCGATCCCCTCTCACGATGGACACCAAAAGTGGCAGTAAATAAATAACCCGCTATTCCAACTTTCTGGGAGAATCGAAACTATCAGCCTAGATAGTCTAGGACAATTCAAATTGATTGTTCTAATTATCTAGGTTACTTCTTAATTGTCCTAAGTTTAGGACAACCTACTTGATTTACCCGAGGAATTGAGAAAAGCGAGGGCCAGGTATGCGGGTGCGAACCTGAAGTATTTACTGCTACTCTTAATGTACATTGCGAGCCTCTATTCTGAAAGCCGCTGAGAAAAACTTGCATTTCTCGGATCTACTTGAACGATTCATTTTGCAAATCTGGACAAGAAAATATACTAATTTTTCGCAGTGTTATTTCCACGGCAACAAGTCTCACAACTTTCACTCTTCCAGTAACGGTGACCACTTCGATCTCTGGGTCTTTGACAACGATAACTACGCCCACGACTGTGGTATCAACGTATGCATCCTTTTTACTTTCCCCCTCTCTTTAAAGCTCTCTCTAGACTCGTTCTCCGAGCCCCTATTTTCGAAGCCGCTTAGAAAGAAGAAATTCTTCGGCTCTACTTGGCTCAATCCTTTTGAAAATCTGAACAAGAAAAGTATGCTGATTCTTCGCAGTGTTACCTCGACCTCGACTTCGGTTTCGACTTTCACAAGTTTGACGACTTTCACTCAGCCAGCTTCTACCGTTACCACGTCTATCTCGGGTTCCTTGACTACAATTACTCAGCCAGCCTCCACCGTGATTTCTACGGTTACTTTTACGTCTGTCTCTGTTCAACCGGCTTCAACCATCATCTCGACTCTACCAGGCGTCGTCATGACGCTCACGCAAGCTGGAACAACGATAATTTCTACTGCTCCAGGAATCCCAACAACAATCACTCTGCCAGGTACAACGCTTCTTGGACCTTTGACAACGATTACCGCTCCTGGCCAGACAATCACAGGTCCTGGCACAACAATCATTGGCCCTGGAACTACAATTATCGGTCCTGGTACTACAGTAATTGGCCCCGGAAACACAATCACCCAGCCAGGCTCAACGATCACAATTCCAGCTTCAACAATCACGAGTACCTTCACTACAAGCCTGCCGGGCAGTACAGCAACTATAACCCAAGCTGGTTCAACAATAATTTCAGTCCAGCCGGGTGTTACTAACGTCATCACTTCAATAATCACTTTGCCGGCAATTACAAGAACCGTTTTGGGGCAAACTGGGACCGCAACTGCAACAGAAACGAAGACAATTGAAGTTGTCTGCCCTAAGCCCACCAAGGTTGCCACAAACAAGCCTCAACATGTTGGAAAGGATGCGCTTTGGGGATGTTCTCCGGGATATGTCTGCTCCCCACCAAAGCCAAACGGATGTACATTATGGGCCGAGCCTCCAGACTATGACTATGAGTGTGATGCTCAATACTGTATTCCCAGCCCGTATTTCGAAGATGTGGAATGGCCAACCAATTGCACTGCATACTATCCTCCTACAGACGGATATTTCAACCTCAATCCTAATGCATTTGGCCTCGACTACCAGATTTTTGTCACCAAGGTCATCACGGAATTTGTTTACTCTCCCGAAGGAAACAAGGCTCTCACCACCTACAACACTGGCGATTATGCCTCAAGAACTGCCCTCGACCATTACCCACCAGCAGCCGCTTTTACTGGAACCATCCAAGCTCGCGAGATCAGATTATTGAAACGCGACTCCACAGTAGTCCCAGCAGTCTGCTTTGCCCAATGTAACAATTGTTATGTTGAAGCACAAAAAGTCGGAAAATCGCCAGCACTTTGCGCTTCAGGATCTGCATTCAACGATGATTACGAATCTTGTCAGGAGTGTGTGGTTGCCAATGGCGATGAAACCAAAGTCACTTTGCAAACATATGTTGTTCCTCAATTCGCTCCATTCATCGACTTCTGTTCGCTTCAAGCTCCTCAATCTGCTGTTCAAGATACCACTAGCACTGCTATTGTGATCCCAATTCCAGCTACTCAGGTTGTTGCAACTTCAACAGCACCAACTCCAACTATTGCTGTTACCGGTCAAGCGCCAGCTGTCTCAAACACCGCTCCAGTGGCCATTTCCGTCCCACAATCAAGTACTGCGGCCCCAGCCTCGTCCTCGGCAAGCAGCAGTGTTGGTTCCACACAAGTCTCAGGAAACGCAGGCGTCGCTTCGTCAGCAGTCTCAGTCCCTACATCTAGCTCAGGATCCGGTTCTGGCTCTGGTTCTGGCTCAGGTTCTGGCGCAGCATCAAGTACTGGATCAGCCTCTCCCCCAAGCAGCACAGGAACCTCGACTCCATCCGGAACTTCAACCGGTGGACCACTCCAAATTACTGGTGCTTCCTCACACACCGCTCCTTCGATGATACTCCTAGCATCGATCCTCTTCATTTCAATTCTTTCCCTACTCCTATAACTTCCCTAGGACATGAAGGACACTTTTCGGTAAGGATTTCCAAAAAAAATCAAAAAACTTGACGATTCACGATAACCCTATTACACTGCCATTCCCAACGAAAATATTTTGCGTATCATGACGATTTTATACGATTTTTTGAACAGACGAGAGAGAAAAACATGATACCCACCACAATCCTTTAGAATTTATATACCACACGGCGGCCGGTTATTGCATTTGATTTTGATACGATACCCATTACACTCCTTTTTACGGCCTGGTCTGGTATACAATGACACGATAATGATTAGACTAATGTTCTAATTCTACACACTCCTTAATGAATAATTGCATGGGGATGGAAGGGAAGGGCGTTAATGATTGGGAAATTTATATGCATTGGGACGGGTTTAATGGAAAAATCTGGGGAGGGGGCGTGGTGGAGGTTGAATACCCGAGAGCAAAGTTGAGCAAGAACCTGAGAGGAGAGAGGGCGGTGGGTGGAGATAATACCAAGGGGAGACGAGAGATACGAGAAAAGGTTCAATTCTGGAGTGGTATATATGTTTATCTTAATTTTCAAGCGGATTTTGGTTGAGAGACCTTCATGTCGACCTGACAGGGACATCGAAAAAGTATTTCAAGTGCGAGATGAAATATATTCTTGGCTCTTAACTTGTCTTTTGACTTTGGTTTATTGTGAGAAGTCGTTGTGATAGTGTGCCATGACATAGAGCAATGCTTCATCGCATTTCAAAGCCGCATTTGGTAGAAGAGTTCCTCTCATCTCTGAGCCACTTGAATACATCCGTTCTTTTCAATTAATTGACGTATTTCCAAACAATCAAATCAATGATACAAGAGGTCTTAGAATAATATTATTCGGTGGATATTGTTCAGACTGACCCTGCAAGGACTCTCACACGAGAGTTTCGGAACTGAGATAAACTTCATCCTCAGTTGATCTACCATTTGCAAACACTTGACGTACCACCCTTTCTTTTCCAGCTTAGTACGTAAATTATCGTTCCTTGCCTTCTTCTGCATCTTTCAGCCCTTATTCGCTTTCATAAGGATTCTAGCAGGAGGGTACTCAACGTTCATCAGCCAGACCAAGGTGCGCATGACCCAACGAGGGATCAGGGCTGTAAAACTCCAAAGGAATTAAGAATGTTGGTTCTACATAGTTTTGCACAGTTACACCTCTGCTGGTACTTATTTGCCCCTTAAATTCTGACAAGATTGAACCGCGACCCTCTCCCTCGCGGCGGCCACGACTGATTCCAAGATATTTCCTAGAGGATAAGGTCAATCCGAGGAGGTGGGACTTATACTCGAAGCTAACCTCTTTTGGGCAGTAGTGTAGCGGGTCTTGATGCTCTCTCGATCGTCTTGACAATCTGGGGAGACCTCAACACCCCTATCAACACTTCCACGAGTGCTCCTTCCATTTCGTTTTCATACCTACGACTCACTCAACTCTCGACACTTTCCGCCTCCACAGGTGCGACCTGACACCTCGCTGGTGGCTTCTTCTCTCTCCTCTCCGCGCCGGGGGTGAAATACAGGTTCCCGGAATATACCGTGTATTTCATATCCAGAAATGATATTTCGGGAAAAACTATATTGAGTGAGCGAACATTTAGTGAAACCGATACAGTAGAACATGTCCACTAATTATCGTTTTTGTGCCAAGGTCATGTGTTCACGTTCCGGGGAGATAGAAATCCTCCGACGAGTCTTTTCTTCCCAGAGGCCGACCGCTATTTTTGACAGGAGTCAGCCATCTGACGTTCCAATCTCATCAAAACCAGAACGGCACATCTACTCTCACAAGGCATTTGCTTGGGATTTTGTTTGCAATATTCATTTATTTTTGGTATTCATTTGTAAGTACATGCATCAGAGAACATCCGAGAAATCTAACACCATAAAGCAATCAGTCTTCTAAGCCCCAATATTCCCAAGACTCCTGACCAACATTTCTCTTCTCGATAGGTGTAGTTGACTTCTCCAAACTATCCAACCAAGCTGTCTTGACCTGGCTTCCAAATCCCCACTTCTGTCTTTTTTCCAACTCTCGAAGAAAACGAAAGTAAAACCAGTCACACTTAATGCCCCTTGATCCTGCCTCCCACACAAAAGGAACCCATTTGAACATGATACTGGATTCATTCTTAGCAAAAAGAAACGCTAAGCGTTCCATTAGTTTGTGGTTTTTATTCTCGAGATACCGCAAGTACTTTAGGTATTAATGCAGTTGTCTTTCTTATAGCCGTAATTCTGGGTATAGACTTTGCGATGGCGCCCACGTAGTTTGAAGGAGGAGGGGGCTCTAAGGATGAGCTCTATCTTTCGAATTGACTTTCCGAAATTGATTGTTTTCAGATTAGAAATAGCTCTCCCCAAGAGCCGACACCCATCGTGTAATGACCATGCTCAAATGGCACGCAATCTTTCCACCGTTCTCCGGAAACGAAGTCCCAAGAGAGCTTTTGAATGCGCAATTTAGTACTTTTGCCGTTGAGGATATAGTTGTTGAAGAAATTTAGTGCTGCAAGAATAATACGTCAGCACGAGTACAGATATAGACCAGCAAGAACAAGGATAAGTTTAACACACAGTTAGAATTAGGATCCCAAGCCTGATACCGAGTTTGTGCGCGCTCAAAATAAAACCAATTACGACTAAAGAAGACTTCATATACCTCGTCGCGAAGCTGTCGACACACTAGGGCTAGGTCGGTAAGACTCGGCTTGAGGATGCTAGGTTTTTCGCAAGTGGGCTGATTCGGAAAGGACTGACGAGAAGGTATTTAAAAATGAGAACGCGACAGTCGTAATGGATCGTAAGAAGAGAGGCTGGCGCTCGGGTCCCATTCTCTAGGCTAGCGGATAAGGTCGATGATACTTGAGGAGGGTTGGGTCGAACGGCGGACTCTGCATGCACACAATTAGCATTCAAACTCGAGTCAATTAAAGGAAACCATACCTGAAGATGACTCGTTGCTTGTAGGAAGAGAGACGGGCTCGTTGGTTGCAGCTTCTTGCACCGAGGACATGGTCGCCGAAACGGGCTCTAGGGACGTAGAATATTTGGCACCGCAACTTTCGACTGGGTCGGAGGGATCGATATCGTTGCGTGTAGGAGTCATCGTGGTTGCTTGATATTCACGAGCCAAAATGGTTTGTTGAGAAGGGCAGCATGATGAAATTAGGTTGTTTCTCGGCGTAAGTGACACACTTGTCACTCTCCTATTCACTACTTTTCACCTTTTCTGTGAGCTGAATTCCAAGTATCGTCTGGTGAGATTGCTCTCGCTTCAAAGACTGTGTGGCTAGTGAACATGAGCAAAATATATACAAAAAAAGAATGTTTGTATCGATTCGCAAAAAACGTGGAGAGAAAAAGTTCTCAATCGCAGGACAAGTGCGCTTCGCTCATAAGGCGGTACAGATAACTATTCTAGAACTCAGTAGCAAACGACGGGATAACATACCTAATAAATTCTGAAAATTCCTCTCCCTCACACCACCCACCACCGAAGAAAACACCCTCACCGCCACCTTCCGCCCATCCGACGAACAATTGTTCAAAAACAACACCTCGGTCGCATTCTCCTTGCACTCCGGACTCGAGGAAATCTATCTAGACCATATCAACACGCGCGGGTTGGAGTTCCTCGATGATGGAAGCGTCAAGGCAAAGATGAAGGGAATACCAAGAATCAAGGAGCATGCAGTTGGTGATAATGGTGTTGCTGTCAAGGTCCATCTTTGGAGAGGAGAGAGATTGCTCGGTGGCTGGGATGTTGACCGCTATTGAGCGGTCGTTGAATTCCCCTGAATGGTCTTTTCGTGCTTCCTGCCATGGCAATTGAGCAGCGCAGGAGGGAAACAGCCATCGGGGTAATGCCACAATCTGACGGGAATAGGATTCGCACTCTCGGAACATGAAAATTTCTATTTGAGCCCTTTCTTGCAGTTTCAGTACTTTATTGCACCGAAGTTCGTTCTTGCAGCAGCTATTACGATCTAAAATAGAGACTATCCACCTTGAAACCGAAACTATATTTCAGTCCAAATCCATCCCATCTGCTTGTCTTTAAGCTTGTGCTTGTGCTTGTGCTTGTGCTTATTAAATTTTGAAGTGGCTTTTTTGTACAGTGGATTGTTTGAGTAGGAAGATTGCTTGAAATCTGAATTCCGTGCCAAAAGCAAGTACTGGCGTAGCACACATCAACAATTGTACAAGCTAACAAATATGAATGATGGACATGGTTTGCTGGGAGTGATCACACGCGATCTTTAGTGCATCTTTTTTCAATTTATGATCTTTTTCTTAAATGATTTTAAACCCCCTATATGGGCTCCGTGTGGTTCTTGATCACAACTCAGCAACCAAATAAATGGCAGTAACACATTATTATGCAAACTTGAAGTTTACCCCTTGTTAAGCAAGCTTGTTGCCCCCAGTTGACAAATGGGTGAAGTTTGTTTTTTGGGGTGACACCTGGTTGTTGTTTATGTGTTGAAAAGATCTGAAGGCTCTGGTGGGAAAAAACCATAAATTTAACATATTAGATTACCTGAGGTCAAGTGCTAATAAGATGTGGTTCATGTAGTCTTTCAATTTCTGCTAAGAGCACATAGTAGTTTCTTACGTTATCTCTAGCGCATAATTCAAAGGCCGTATTTAGAAAGGAAGATGCTGTTAACTCTTTCTTGATTTAACAAAAAATCAGGTTTTCTTGAGAAACTGCTTTATTCTGTATAAGGGCTCATCAATTACCAGAGGCACAGGCGCAATTTGGCACAGCAGCAGCATACTATGTCTAAGACTTCTATAATAATAATGAATTATTTTGATGCGTTCTTGATATTTATCGTCTGCATGCAAAGTTCAATGCTTTTGGGAGTATCTTGGAGCTTTATTTCCTCCTTGTATTTTCAATTATCATCGGTTCCTATGTGCAGAGTATAACAACCATGTGTCTATTCCAATTGGTTTTGGGCACTAGTACTCCAGTGCCTAAAAGTCATAATTGCTACCTTGTTTACTCCTGCCAAGAGATTTTTTCGCTTCACTTTTTGGGGTAAACAAACAATGACTATAGTCACGAGAGACTTAACTATAAGCCCACCCTCCTGTTTGACAAGCAAGTGATTTAGCATCTGATGGTCCTATACCTCCGGGAGGTAATCATTTGACAAACAATTTGGATCAATGTGTTTGTACAGGATAGAAAAGTCTATAAATAAGAGCCTGCCCCTCTCTCAATCCCACCATCAGTCTCAAAATCTGATTTCATCTGCAGTGAGCTTTTTTTTCATGTCTTTCTCTTTTGTTCTATGTCTGTTTTAGAAGATAGCACTCTCAACCAAGAGAAGAGAGGTGCTTTCCCCCAATGTTCAACGTTGAAGGATTCACCAGAATTTGGGCAACCTACATACACACTTGGGAGTGTGTTGCTCTCGGATTTTCGGGTTAATGTTTATTTATTCTCAGCATAATGAAGCGACAATTAACTAATTAGGTTAGTCCCATGACTTCAAGCGAAGCTTTTCCGGCTTGTTTTTGTCTATAAATATCGTGTCATGTTTACCTTTGAACCCACCACAAAAAACACGTCCACCACGACAAGAAAACCAAGAATAAACCCTGAACCCACCACAAAACTACAACACTGGCTCATCTCACTTTCAACAACCACACAAGCATGGCAAACATGCAAGGTGACAGAGCAAAATACCCTGAGCCCATTAATCCAATGCCCGTTCTGGTGCAGAGGATGAGCGAGTGGGCCCGCTTACAGTCAAAGAAGTTCCGGCAACAGAAATTCAACTCAAACGGGTATCAAATTTACGACAAAGTCGAGAGACATGGCCTGGGTGCCGAAGGTCTTCGAATACGCGAAGACCTCTTCAGACAGGACTGCCGTGAGTTTTACTTAAGCGATTCAGAAACATTGCTGACCTTTCTTAGGAGAAACAAGGAGCGCAAGACCAAACTCTTCTGGCAACGAGCTGAAGATACTTCTTCTCCATATTCAACAATTGGAAAGCGAGGACAACCATCAATGGCGGGATTTGGAACTAGTTACTGAGCGAGAGCGATTGAAGAACCTCGAGTCTCTCGAGAAGAGCCGAAAGCGTGAGGTTTTTTATTTATACAAGACCCCAAGTAGATTGCTAACTCCTGCTAGGACGAGTGGAGGTGAAGAACCCAAGACAGGCATACGGTCTCATCAAGTACGGTAAGTTTTTCTCTTCTTCATTTTACGTCTCCGTAACCCACTAAACATCTGTAGCTTCCTCCGAAAAGCGGCAACCTCGTCAAAGCCAACATTTTAAGGCCATCTTCCGGAATCGACCAGGAATGCCACGAGACATCAGGGGCCCGTTTTTGTTTGACCTTAATCCCATGACAATGAGAAGACGCAAGGCGCGGGATGAGGGCACAAAAGTTGTCAGATGGAAGCTTCCACAAAAGAGGGAAAAATTGCACCCCGATAACTTCCAAGGCTACATGAGCCCAGAGGAGGATAGAAAAGCAGTAGCAGAGGAAGTGAAGTACTTGGCATACAGAAACCGAGGGTTGGCAGTTGCTTATCAAGTTTGGTTCCAACTGTGGGCACGTGAGATGTGTGATGAAGGTATGTTCCTGACTTGTTTGTATTGCTTTTTGGATAGAAACCTAACTATGAGTACTAGGCTGCGAACATCTTCTTGAACCGGCACCACGAGACTCTGATCTTGTCCCATACATGATCAAAGGAGCGCCAGAACTTTTTGCCCACTTCGTACATGGAATTGAAAAGGAAAAACACGTGGATTATCAACTCAACTCCCGAAAACCAGACCAAAATCCAATGATCCCGACCGGGGTTACCCACGAGGGTAATATTTACATCTTGGACAAGAATGGCAAGCCCGTTCACGTTTTAGCTCGGAATTGCGTAAGCTGGGTGGACTTTGGAATGATATTCCAAGAAGCTCGCAACAACGAAATCCTCGCACAGGATATACCCAGAGAGCACCGAGCCCTCAATAGCTTTTGGCCAATCCCAGAAAAAGAGAACACCCAAAATAAACAAGGGGACAAGCGATTTCCAAAGGGCAGTTTTCGGGACAAAGAAAAGGAACACTTCATGGACAGCAGTTTCGGCTATGGCACCATACACCATGGTCTATGGGCAGAGACTGGACACTCGCTGGATCAAAAGACCTTTGTTGGGGGGCCGTGGAATTTATCCCTTACCAAGACCACTGCGGGCAGAGGCAAAGGCAGCAAAGAGTTAATCGATAGGCCCAGAGTTCAAGCTGTTGGAAAATATCGAGAAACCACTGTCTTTCACAGAGCCATCTTTGGGTTACTGTATCTCGTTGTTGACCCAGAAGGTTTCCAAGCCGACCGAGCTTTTGTGGAAGATCTTGCTGCGAGAGGTCTCCTAGTTGATCACCATCCCTTGATTTGTCACCATTTACAGGCTACACAAAGCAACCGGTCTTGCGGTTGCCACAAAGATAATGGAGACCATCCAAACACGATGGTTGGCACAACGCCGTATGGAGACTTTTTAGGGGCCCATACCGCCCTCCATGATGTTAATCTCGCTGTTCGGACTCCATTTTATACTGGCGACTATGCTATCACCAAAGCTACGCAGACTGGACATTGCGTCACTCCTGTTCTTGCTGGAGAGCGAGCATCTCTTGTGGACACATCAAAATCGGCGTTAGCAACGGCAAGACATAACTGGAGATACTTGCCGGAACCTGAGCAGCCGAGTTCTTGGAAAATTGGAAACGTGAAATCGCCGAATAGGACGCCAAATGGGCAGTCATCCATGACTAAGAAGTTCAGTTAGCAGCTTCTTTCCTCAGACGACAGGGCAAGGACCTCCATACGCTAAAGCATGGAACCCCTAAAGAAAAGAGGGAGTTCTTCAAAATCAATATGATCGAATATCGGAAAGAGCGTGGCGTTGAAACCAAATATTCCAAAGCCCAAGTCAAAAAGAAGAATGATATCAAGGCAGCAAAGTCTAGGAACAACACCAGGGAAGTGGAGGCACTCGAGGCAACACCTACAGGGCTCTTCTATGAATATGACGACAGAGAAGAAAAGAAGTCGAAGAAGGGGGCAATCCCTTATAAGATAACAAAGGGAGAACGAAGGACATTTGAGGAACTCTCATGGCCAGCCTGTCCAGTCTGATCATCTGGATGGAATTCGGAAATACCGCCAAAGTCAAAGATTTGTCAATTCTTTCTTCTCTTCTTTGCAGGTCTTTTCACCGATCGGGAATTCCAAGCACTTCCTCTTTTTTGTATTTAGTTGTAGTACCTAAATAATACTGTACTCTTTTTGCAACGTACTTTTATAAATATGTCATATGAACTACCAAGAAACGAGATAATAAGTGAGCCCGTTGTCAAGGTCTGCTCATGAGAACACTGACAATACCCCACCAAATCTCATTCGACAAAAACGAAAAAGAAAGAACACCTCCGGCAACGTGAGAAATGATTAACGTGCATGTATAGCGAACCGGCCAAACAAGCGAACCGGCCAAAATTTTCCACGCTCGCGATTAAAATTGTAGTAACTCTACTATAACGCCTCTAATTAATTAAAACTACTCGGAAATCTCTTCCTTAGATACTTCTTCTATAATATTATAGGTGCGCGTATTATAACCAGTCTCTCCGCAGTTGCTACAGCACCGTATACGTGATTCTTCCCTCGGCTTCCGACCACTACTTCTCTTTATTTCCTGTATTACCTGCTCACCAACGTCTCTATTATCCTATAGGTCCTACGCTTCCTGTTAGCTAAGTGATCCTCCTTACTGTAGGCGTGTTTTTTTAGCTCTACAACGCTTACTTAGTGCTTCATTTGCTTATCGAAGTCTCTAGTTCTTAGCTTTTAATAGTACTATCTAGTATCTTACTTTTAATACACCCTTTATAAACTGGTTAATAGCCTCGTAAATAGGGATTAGAGAGCTACTTTGGTAGCGGGAAATTCGATCTTTAATAAATATAGTCTGTGATAAGGCTTTAGTAGGGTTATTTAGTGTCTAAGAAACCTAAGGCTAAGCAGAATACGGGGGGGAGTTTGGAGGCGTTGGCGTCTTTAGCTTAAGATTAAGTATAGAAATCACACTTTCTAGGTCGAATAGAAGAAGCCTAGCCTCTTAGAACCCTCCTTAGATATTGCTTTCTATTATTATAATATTAAATATAGCGTAGAAGGCAGGAAAGAAATCATCCTTAGTAATATAGATAATCTAAGCCTATATTATATCTTTAATTTGCTAACTATATACCTTTTTTAAAGGGCTAAAACAGCTAACGTCGAGTAGCTAGAGTATATAAGAAGAATAAGCAGGTATATAAAGAGTAATAATATTATTTTCCTTATAATATTCCTTAAACTCGTTAGAGTAGTAGCTTTCATAGCCGTCGAGGACTAATAGGCGATAACTACTAATAGATCAGGACTTAGTATACTTCTTAAAATGTCGAATCCAATCCATACCATTCTTATTTATTATCTAACCATTTTCAGTAATAGCAATTACCCAGTTAGGTAGAAATCCACTGTTTTAGTACTAAGAAGTAAGATGATTTTTCACAGTAATAATTATAAATAGTAGAATACTCTAGCCTTAAGCATTAATACCCTAGATTACTATAACCCATTCCCGATTACTAGGCTATACTCTTTTTGCTCTTATACGTCCTTCTAAGCTTATAATAACCATCGCAGTTAAGATAACGCCTATTATAAACCCAGTCTTATTAAAGTTATAGATATCTATATCGTAGATTCCATACTTCGCTACTATGCTTCGTATAAGCTTAAACCAGCCACGAATAACTTCTAGGTCTTCGCAGTTAGCTCTCTAGTAGTTGTATTTTCGTTAGAAGCGTGTCTAGAGTTCTAGGCAGCGCTTGACAAAGTTAGAAGCCCAACGCGTCCCAACGCGTAGCACGTCACGTGCTTTAAGAAGTCGATTTGCTATATCCTCAACTATAGATATCCGCGGAGGAAATCCTTTTATAGCTAGGTCGAGGATATGTTAAACAAGCACTGATTCCTCTAGCTCAGTCATTTTCCGTAAATTAGCTAGAATATCGCGTCGTAAAGGTATACTAAGTAAACGTCGACCTAGCTTCCGGTGATCTACAGAATAGGTCCTCGCAGCAGCTCGAGCACGTAAATTTGGGTCTTTTTACATAGCCTAGATGGCTAAGACTAACCGGCTTTCGTCATTTTTCTAAGGCATCGTTCGTTATAGAGAAATTTAATATTTAGTAGAGGTGTGGTAGGGGCGCGGGGTTTTGGCCGGTTCGCTTGTTTGGCCGGTTCGCTATACATGCACGTTAGATTAGATTAATATCTAATCTAATCAATGATTTTTAGGTGTTAATCATTAATCAGATTAATGTAACCTTATTAATCAGATTAACAATTGATTAACCGTTGATTAACTGATTAATTTGTGCTCACACTGACACCTCGAGTGTTGCAAAGAAAGATACGTGCCGTGAGATTGCCCGAGCGCCTCGAACTTCAGATTCAACAAAAAAGAAAAAGATAAGCAATTCAAATCCGGAAGCTATCGGCAAATGTAAATGACGCATTTTATAAGCAGTTGGCGAAAAGGGTCTTATCGCAATTGATAGCGACTGGCAGAGCCATATTTTGAAAGCCCAGCAATCCAACCGAGCTTGTAATTTTCATTTAGATCATCTTGATCTTGCCACAATGGCTTGCACCCATATGGTTCCTTCAGTGGCGCAAATTTGACAGCTAAGAGCCACAGACTGGACTTTCGAATGGAGTACCTTAGAGGTGACCATGTTCTGATGAAAGCAAGCAAAGTTCGCCATGCCGTAACTCCCATCCTTGCGGGAGAGCGGGCGAGTTTGGTTTCCACATCAAAATATGGGATAGAAACCCAACGTCACAACATTAAGTGTACGGAAGATAGAGAGGAGAAGGCCCGACTCTTTGAAGAACGCCTATTGAAGTTAGAAGAGGAAGCCAAGAAGACCGCCGAAGAAAACAGCAAAGAGAGAGAAGGGGTCGAAACCTGACTGGAGGGAGAAGGAAAAGCCCTCGAGATGTCGCAGCACGCAACCATGGGGAAAAAGAAGCCAATTCGGTCATTCTTTGCTATATGGAGAGGTCACTCGCGAAATTCAATCAAGGAAAAGTGGAAAAGAACCGGCAAAGAAAAGCGGCTTCTGCTTCCTGGAACAAGAGAGAGCACCCATTAAAGGAGACATACGCAGTTTCCTTGATTTAATAGAAAATTTCGATAAAGGTAAGGACGAGAATGTTGTTGAGAATTGGATTATACGCTGTTCAGGTTCTGGTCAAGAATTTGTACCCTTTGCGAATCATCTGTTGGGTACCTTGTTTGGATATAGACGACATGGTAAATTAATGACATCTGGATAACCTGATTGCATTGAATATCGTTGGTAAGCGATCAGGCGAAAGACAACCCTTCTTGTTCAAATATTGAGTGGACAACATGGTTTTGGAGTTGCGCAAGACAAAGCTATCCAGACACCCAAGAGGTTGAAGTTGCAATTAAGCAGCGCCTTACTTCCAGAGCAAGAAATGGAGGAATGCCTTGATTTGCCAGCAAGAGACAAGTTACAGAAAGATAAATCATTTCACGGGAGCCAACCAGCATCTACACCTGTTGGTAGTATGGCCCCAGCGGGTGAACAGATTTGTCAATATCATATTCCCGGGGGGGACGTGGTACGAATTATCCCATTCCGCTGCTGGCTTTTCATATGTAACGTCAACTTGAATTTCTAGGCTAACCTGAGAATTTCAGACATACTATTTCCACCCACAAGCAACCTCTGTCAGCCTCACAACAGCAGACCCAAGAGACATAATCAGTTTCTTGGACGCTGGTGAGAATGAGTACGATGGTAGACTCTCCTCTCTCTTCTGTACACTTTTCTCAGTCAATGCCGCCAGAGAGTAAAGTGGTTCAAGATTAACATTTATGTTTATCTCTACGCTTGCTATTTCTGCGCTGGTCAGGCCGAGGGTTCAGGATCTGTTATTGGAAATGAACAAAGAACGACATTCTCACTTTCGATAATCTGATAAGGATGAATTCATGAAGATCACCAGAGATAAGAGGTAAATCTCTGAATAGAGACAGGAAAAATACAGTCCCAAGCCCTAAGAAAGGAGAAGAAGAGTGCAACGATATTAGCGGAAAAGGAGTTTTTTTCCGAGAAAACCATGGGGAAAGGCAGCATTGTAATAACGGAGAAGCTGGCTGCAACACATTACCTCAAGAATCTAAACGACAAGGAGGTCGCATAGTATTTTGACATTACCGAGAGACCCTATCTCGTTATCACAAATGTTCCCTATCCACGGTGACATCTTTCGAGATATCTCGGAGTTTGCTAGGCGGTTTGGTCGTGTAGTCGGCATTCTCACCTTCTTCCATTCCTTGTTTTCTATTCGATAGTCATATCAGATCGATCTACTCAAAGTGTCTTCGGCTTTATTCACACAGAACGCGGTCCTCTGGTCACATTTGGCGCATGTAGGACCTCGTCAGTTTAACCCGTGAACTCTGACTAGACAACCTTTCAAGAGCATGTAAGTTTGTACCTCCTGTTAATTTCACAGCTAATAAGAAACTAGTCATCATGCCACCAAAGCGACCATGGAATGATGATGCATTCCAGTCAGACACCGATAGTGTTGCCCAGGTATTAGCACCCAAGCGACTTCACAGATCAGTTCGAGTTACACATGCCCACACATCGACGTACCAAGAGGAGTCTGACATTCTCGAGGTTCAGGATCAGTCCGAAGACTCTAATGGCAATGATAGCTTGTAAGTGTAGTTCTACCATTCTTCAATCCTAACTGACAAGTCTAGTCAACCCTCCTCTAGATCGAAAAGGCCGAAAGCAACGTTACCGCATGCCAAAACAAGAAAGTCGCGTTCCTGGTCAAAAATGTCCCAAAAAATCACATCTTCCAAGCCTTCCAAGTCTTCCAAGTTTCACTTTATCCAAGACACCTGAACCGAGTACCTTACAAAATCCACAGGATGAGACGAGCGATGATAAGAAGCCCATTCTCAATACTCGAAGAGTCCCCGACCAAACGCAAAAGGCAGCTCAAAACCTCAAGCTAAGGAGGAGGCACAAAACGAAGCTCCAGCTGGAGCTATACCAAGACCTACGCATGGCCGCTGAGCAACCCAAAAGCCAAGAGAAAGATAATAAAACTTCCAAGCCGATGCATCGCAAGAACGAGGAGAATGATTCCGATTTCCAAGACAACGAGTCTGCGCCTTCTAAAAAGGAAGTTAAAGGTAGCCAGCAAATCCGGGGTCCGGGGAAGCTAAAGAAGAGACACGAAGATGCGGATGATGATGAATTAGGAGAATAAAGATAGATCTGATGGGAGATACGAGGATTAGTCTCAGCGGAGAATTCTGGGTCTTGGCCGACAGATTGTTTAATAACGAAGTAAATGTCCTAAGCTGGTGAAGGGTTTTGTCAAATGGGTCTATTCTGGAAAGATCAATTTGGAGAGGAAGGAGAGCTTCCCCCCTAAATTTCGCGATGCTAGCAAGTTGGTGCGAGAGGATTGAACACCAACGGTGTGCGGAGCTAAGGACCAGGTAGAAGAATGTGCTCCTGACTGGTTTGGATGTTATTTTCGGGATTGGTGAAAGTCTTTATTGGGAAGAGACCGTTGGAACTAGATACTTAGACAATAAATGTGGAAACTCGTTTATTCAGAGAGTTTACTTTCGCAAAACGCAAGTTGCGTCAAATTAAATCGCCATCTCGTCCGCAGCTCCTAGAAACTTGAGTTCGATGAGGATTTTCTATGTTGACCTAGCCTCAAAAGTCAATGTTGAGACAAAGCACTCGAGTCAAATGGCAGTAACAGCCCCCTATACACAAAAGATCAGTAAATACATAATGTGATTACGAATTCCAAACGAATAGGAAGAGATTTTTCCAGAAAATTTAGCAGAGAGAAAGAGAGCGATTCGCAATGTACAGGATTGAGGCATTGGATGCCACATAGGAATGAGATATACAAATCCCATAGAGCAATATGGCTGATATTGGATGAGATTCACTCTACACGTCTGACAGCGCCCTATGAAATGTGGTGAAAGCGAATATTCTGCCAGAAGGCGGTCTACCGAGAACCAATCCTAGTCCCGCCTTAAGTGGGCGACTTGTCGCAAATATAAAACTCGCTTAGCTAAAAAAAAAAAAAAGCAAAAATAAATTCTGCGGTCAAGACCAGGCTGTGGGAATCAAACCCACTTCAATAGAAGATATTTTTAACCTAGAAATTAGCAACCAACACAGGGGACAACATACCTTAGAGAAACAGATGGTGAAGTGCCCTTTTAAAGTCAGGGGAGACTGGAAGTGGATTGACTCACACGCAAGCGCGATCGTCGGTTTCAACGGACCAGGCAACAACAACCACTATGTTATTCCTGAGACCGCCTCCACATTGGCCGAAGCCGACGGTCAACTTTCTTAATGTTGCATATCAAGATTCGTGATTTGTGGGTGGGAGGCCCCACTTTTACAGCCGAGAATCCCCCCCTTACTCTCCATGCGCTGGATTCACTGCTTCGCTACTTCGGGTCACTCATCTACCAATTGGAAAGACCAACAATGAGCCAGGCAGCAATTTGAAGCCATGCCCGTGCGCAGATGGACTGTGCGTATAGACATATAACCTAGCCTTCTAAACTTCTTTTGTAAAATTCCTTTCTCTCCACTACAACTATTTCTCGTCCGCACCAAGCGGATATACATTCACCACTTCCACTCTCTTATTTCACTGGTCCACCCAATCGGACACATTCTCGATCAACCCGCCAGGATTCTGCTGCCTTGCAAATCCTCGGCCAAAGTCTTCTTCATCTATCACGATCTTCCTCTCTTGAGACGACCAATTTTCCTATACCCCCCACGAATCAACACACCACGAAGCTCACCATGTCGGACGTTGCCGAAAGACCGGAGCACGAAACCCAGCCCGCAATCCACACGGAATTTAAATTGCAAATGATGGATCGTGTCTCCGAACTCAAAGCTTTGCGCATGCCGAACTACATCAGAATTCACGATGACCTTTGGCACATAGTCCAGGTCCTTCGTTACGTCCCGTTTTGCAAAACCGTATGGTTCCTCAACATCGAGGCAGGTCGCGTTCTGAATCGTTGGGAGATGGAGGCCTGCTGGTTCCAATTCGTCCTCACCGCATACAGAGTCTGGGATCCGTTGACGAAGTCGAAGCGGAAGAGTTTCGAAGACGGAAGGGATCTCAGAAAGAAACTCTTGCAAAATAGCATGCTTCAGGTAAGCTACTGATTAACATTTCCTCTCGGTGATGAAGTCTTTCTAACATTTACCCTCATAGATGTTTGCTCCCGCAGACGCGTTTTGGGAGGAGAAAAAGAAACAATACCCACAGATCGATACTCGCGTAAGTACTAAGCTACTTCATTTGGCGGAGGAAAATCTAACAGAAGCACCAGAATGCAGCATCTTGGCCAGAATATGACACTTACGACGACGACGAAACATACGGCTTATTCAATGATCACGGCAATTACCCAGTCTATGCATTTTCGGATATTGGAGAGGACGAAATAGATGACGGCAGAGATGATCAGAAAGGAAAACGAAACGCCGAGGATGATGTGGTTAGCAATGCTGACACAGAAATGTGGGATGTGGAGAGTGAGAGAAATTACGTCCAGGAGGATGGAAAAGATGACGTTGATCGAGAATTGGATATGAAGGGACTGGAAATCTCGCCTCGTGCCAGAAGGGGACGTGGGTCCGAATTTTCGCTTGGTCCTCCCACGGTCAGAAAGTTGCAACCTGGATGGCGGGAGAAGCAGGAGAAAGAGTGGGAGGCAAAGTATGGCTCTTCACCATGACTCCCGAGAACAACTGTGGCGATGATGTACATATTCATATTAGTGGCATGCGGAAGATGCTGATGTCCTCGAGGGAAACCAACAAACGCAATAAATAATCTGCAAATCAACACTGCTGATTCTCATTAGTGAAGTTTAGTGACTATTTTGAAAGTTTCAGGTTGCAATACAAATGGAGAACAACTCAACACCGAAAGAAAGAAAAAGAGAGACAGAGAATAGACACAAGGAATGCAGATAATGATATAGAATTCATGATATTACAAAATTCAATTCAAGGGTAAGCAAAAAATAATGCATAATCCAAAACTGAATCCCCAGCGCCGTTTTGCTCTACCACAAACACAAATCTTGATGTGTGCTCTACAACTTTGCAATCAACTTCTCTCCTTTCTGGATCCATAATACGGCATCTCCGACCAACTCATCGACAACACCCTTGGCGCTCTTCTTCTCGTTGACGACTGCGGCGGCTTTACCCATTAGGAAAGGTCTTGCGTTATCCATTGTCTGTAGTAAGAGTTAGCTTTCTGATCTTGGAATTCCTCCTCGATGTGTCCAGGGCTATTTTGCCACTTACCTCGTCATCAAGGTCATCTCCCAAAGTCTCAAAGTCGTGTTCAACTGGAATAATACCTTTCCCAGTGAGCTCCTTGATTTCCGCAGCGCGGTTCTCTTCCCAATTGGCGATATAAGAGTTCGTTCGCACTCTCAAAGGTCTACCAGTAAAAATGATAGTCTTAACATTGTCATCATGACCAGCAGTTCTAACAGCCTCCTGATGAGCCTTCGAAGCACCAGCTTCCTCGGTCAAAATGAATCTTGTTCCAACCCAAACAGCGCTGGCCCCCATCATAAGAGCAGCAGCAACAGTTTGACCGTTATAGATTCCACCAGCGGCAACGACCTGCACCGGCTTGCCAGTCATAGGACTTGTCTTGCCCTTGCAGAGTTCTACCACCGCAGGGATCAAAACAGTTGTTGGGACATCTCCGGTATGTCCGCCTCCCTCACCTCCTTGTGCGCAGATAATATCAACCCCAAGTTCGAGACATTTCTTAACGTGTTTTGGGTGCCCAATCATGTTTGCATACAGGATTCCGGCTTTGTGGAGTCTCTCAACGACATGTGCAGGTGGGACCCCGACGGCGGAGACGAAAAGACTAGCACCGCTATCGATGATAATAGTAATCAGCTCATCGAGCTTTCCCTTGGTGTAATCGTAGCTGTTGGTGGTCGCACGTCAGCTTTCGGAATGGATAGTAATCAGAATTGGGGGAATTCCGGCATGTGATGCGTACTTGGTCTTTCGGGCACTTCCACCGACTTGGGGAAGTAATAGATCAACACCGAATGGCGCTTTCTGGTCATCGAGGAAGGACTTGAGTTCTGCGATTTGCTCTCGTAGCATGTCTGGTGTGTATCCAATTCCTCCTAGGACTCCGAGTCCTCCGGCGTTTGTGACTGCTGCTGCGAGTTTGGGGCCAGCTGCAACGTTCATTCCAGCGAGGATAATAGGATGCTTGATCTTAAGGAGGTCAGTGACCGTTGTGCGAAGTTGCTCTATTGCAGACGGTTAGTTATTTACATTTCTGGTGTTTTTTTTTTTGGCAGAGTGGCATGTGAAACTTACGTGGTGAAGCCATGTTGACGGGTGTTGTTTTGGTGCGTAGCAAGGGGATTGTTGGGGCTGGATGAGGGGAAGGTATCGTTGGTTTGGAGTGACAAATGGGAGAAGGATTCAGAGAGAAGTTGATTGAAGAGGAGGTGAAGTGAGAGACAATTTATTCGGAGGTGAAGGATGGATCAACGCCCTAAAGCGGGCACTGCACTATGGGCCGAGTGCGAGTCTGGGGAAGTTGCCTCGGCTTCTCCACTAGTCAGCTGATGCTGCTGCTACCCCCGCTAGGTGCATATCTCATTGAATGAGGAGTTGAGGCTAAACCAACAGAAAATCGGTCGATGGCAAAGATCTATTACATTTAATTCAAGTACTCAAACTTGACTTTCTCTGAAATTATATCTTTGCTCACAGCAGGAGCTTATTCTCCTTATTCTGCTGTAAAATATCAGCACATGTGAGATCGGGCCACGTGACTGGCCGATAATCACAGGGTCTGCTCCATATACGCGCTATTAGTCAAAATGATACCGTTCGGTAGTCATTTTGGGTGAACTTTTGCGTTATCCTTGCTCTGGCGCAACGGTTTACCTTGTGTATTACGCAGACTAATAGCTGGTAATATAACACAACATGCTTTCAATGGACACGATCTCGGGAGCGGGCCAATTTTGATCCGATGCTTGGCGCTGGTCTTCTGATGAGTCGCTGACTCAGGCACCAAATCACATCTCATACAAATCCAACCCATGAGCCTTGAAATCCATCGTTGATGAGGACCTCTGTAAGGAGATCACTAGTCAGGGTGAATGCCTTGACTTACAATCATGCCACTATACGACGACAACATCCTTCACCCTCCTTTTTGAAAATTTCGAAAACTCCCTCTCGATATCAAAGTTCATCGTCCGGAGATGTTCGGCATGTTGCAAAAGAGGCTGCACCGACATCATGGACTGCCCATCCTATCAACACCCTGAAACCATTCGATCGTTTACCTGAAGTAGTCTCTCGAGTAAAAACTTCGAAGACAGCATATATCGCGTTCGGGAGCAATCTCACCAACAGAGTTCATTGGATTGAAAGAGCTTTGAGGCAGATGGAAACGAAAAAATATGGCATCAAAATTTTGAGAACGAGTAGTCTGTGGGAAACGGATCCGATGTATGTTTTGGAGCAGGACAAATTTCTTAACGGTGTTTGTGAGGTAAGTCTCATGTTCCAACCCCCCTTCCACCCCTGCAAAATTGAAAGTCACTTATCCTGATATTAATATTCTGGGTATAGATATCGACAAAATTAGAACCCCTTGAACTGCTCGATGCTCTCCAAGAAATAGAGATTTTCTTGGGTAGAAATAAAACCATTGATAAAGGACCCAGGAATATCGATCTCGATATTTTGATATATGATAACCAAGTTGTCGATGACCCAAGGTTGAAGATTCCTCACCCATTGATTGTAGAGCGCGAGTTTGTGTTGCGGCCATTGTCCGAGTAAGTTCCACTTCTATCAGAACTATGCTTTTACTCATTTGAATAGATTAATTCCTGCTAAACCTTTGAATCCCGCTTTCCCCTGGAAAACAATACAAGATCATCTCAATGCTCTTCCACCTTCTGGCATCACCACTGTCACTCCCCTCGACAATGACGGCAAGGAATTCATTCGAGCCTTGCAGCCAACCCGCAGTACCAGAATCATGTCAATTCTCAACATGACCCCGGACTCCTTCTCTGACGGCGGAAAAAACGCCGACATCTCTGCATACGCAACCGACCCAATAAAGCTCAAAGAAAGAATGGAATTCGTCACCGCCCGCGGAGCAAACATAATCGACATAGGCGGCCAATCCACAGCCCCCAACGCCTTCCAAGTGACCGACGCCGAAGAAGTCTCGCGCGTAATCCCCATCATAGAACTCCTCCGCGACGCAGTCGGCTTCAAAGGTGTAATAAGCGTCGACACCTATCGTTCATCCGTCGCAAAAGAAGCCATCAAAGCTGGCGCAAACATAATAAACGATATCTCCTCTGGCCAATTGGACCCCCTCATGTTTTCGACCCTCGCTTCGTTGGATAAGGAAAAAACTGTTTGTCTTATGCATATGCGCGGCACACCAACAACCATGCAAACCCCGCAGATGATATCCTACCCCGATGGCCTGATCCCCACCATCGCCCGCGAACTCCTGCAGCGTCTGCGAGAAGCCGAGGAAGCGGGCATCTACCGTTGGCGCATCATTCTCGACCCCGGTATCGGATTTGCCAAAGATGGCAATCACGCCCTCGAAATTTTGCGAAGGCTGGATGAGTTGAGAGATTGGCCTGGGTTGGTAGGCTTACCTTGGCTTGTAGGCACTAGTCGTAAGAAGTTTATTGGCAAGTTACTTGGGGGACAGCAGTTTCGGAATGCCGAGGAGAGGATTTATGGGACGGCTGCGACGGTGGCGGCGAGTGTGAGGGGGGGTGCGGATATTGTGAGGGTGCATGATGTTAAGCAGATGAAGGAGGTTGCTACGGTTTGTGATGCTATTTGGAGGGTATAAATTACAGTAGAAATCGTATGGCCGGCTGTTCATCTCCGTTCTTTGTGTATATTTATTTCTCTTTTTCTGGCTGGTTTAAGTACCCCAGCTTGATTGTAGTAAGTGTAATTGTTTGAAGTGCTGTTTTGTGCGGGACTGCATGTTTTGAAGTGAATGTACATGTCATTTCTTGGATGAGACTGCAGCACAGCGTAGCGTTAAAGGACTTTGTAAGATTAAGTGATTTTGGGAGGTGCTCTTCGAGGCATTCATCAAATCCAATTCCATCGCTAGGTGTCTGGCCGAAGAAGGTTATGATTCATGATTGCTGTGGGTTTCTCGAAGGACAGTTTGCTCTAGTGGAAATCGATCGCTGAAGTGATCTAGACTTTTGAAGTCTTTGGGGTCGCCGATCATAGGATGATTTCTTTTCATTTCGCGAATCGAGAGAGGATTGGTGTGTGTTAGACACTATTACTATGTCTTCAATTAATTAAGGAAAGTAAATTAATGTTCCTTAATGCAAAGTATCTGGCGGAAGAAATTTGAGATTTCCGGGAGATAATTTTCTCTAGTGGAAATCGATCGAGGAAGCTATCCAACTTCCGAAGTCTTTGGAGCTCTCGAACGTTTGATCGCCGACCCTAGAATAATTTTATTCCATCTCGTTGATCAAGGTGGAACTAGTTCCGTGAAAACGGATATATGTCATAAGTTTTAACGGCGCCGGTGCATTTAATTACTGACTAGCGTTCCCGATCCTAATGGACTTTCATTCTATTTTCTCGATCGAAGTGGCGCTAGTGTATTAATGTTGTCAAAACCGTTATATGTCATAGTTTCTAACGGGCGCCGTTGCATTTAGTCCATCTACAAGCGTAATCACAAACTAAACTAACCCCTTTTCAACTACCATTTTTCTTCGCGTACATGATTTTGAGCGTTTATTGGTCCGATTCGCTTTTTTTTTGCTCGGGAGAAAGGCTTCTGAAGAGGGATTAGGGGAAAGTGTGTGATCAAGCTAAGAGGTGATTGTGATCCTCTAGCGTGGGTTGGAATCTGTTAAAAGGAAATGGATTTCCCACCTCTGGAGGGGTTTTTTCTTCAGACAAACGAATATTGAGTACAGATACTTATCGAACGACAAACTTACGCTAAACTTACATCACTGAAACACAACCAATACAAGAAATACATTATCGAATACAACAACCAATACACATCAATACAATAGCGAATACACACCCCTACACACCGAATACATCAACACCTCCAAGCATTTAATCAACATGTCGGCTAATCAAACATACACCATCGACGAATTATTGCATATCAACGAACCCAACTCGAATACCGATCAGGCACACACCGAAAACATCGACACCTCCAATCATCTATCAACCATGTCGGCTCAACAAAAGGACACCATCGACGAGTCATTGCACCTGAACAGCAACATCGTCCCACACCACACGTAAGAACTCTTTCCTTCTTTGCTCCTTCCTTCCATTTCCATTACCCAAAACATTTGGGGCAATCAATCTTCTGATTATCCCAATATTTCCTCCAACTCGCACAATGAAACATATGCTAATCACCCCTTTTAGCAAAGCCAAAAAGTCAATCAAAATCGCCAATACTATTTACATCCGATCCAAACACGAGTACAGGGTAGTCGATGATAACTTCCTCAACTGCATGGCCTACGTCAAGATCTGGGCTCACCGTGTCAATTACTGGGGCACATATCACCATCCAACAACCACCCTCAACGCAGTCGAACCAGTCCAGCAAACCACCACAGAACTCACCAAAGAAGCCCTTGCCTCATTCAATGTTGGACAACCTACCACCACCATCAACAACGACAACGACGCCATCTCCACTGGCTCCTCCTCCGACAAGGATTTCATTTTCAGTAAGAACGACAGGGACGACGACGACGTCAGCGACACCGAATCCGAACCAGACGAGAATTTCGATTTCCACTCTTTGGTTTATGCAGTAGTGGGAGACGACGAAGTGGATGACCGAACTGAGGTGGAAAAGGATGCAGCTGCCCAGAAAATTGTTGCGGAAGTCATTTTGGAGGGGGAGCATATTTTCTCGACTTTCGGTTCGTTATTCTCCCCGCCTTTAATCCATAGAAGTCAAGAACTAACATCCACTTAGGCATAGAAGTATTCATGGAGGTCATCGCCTATCACGTCACAGACGAATTCAGCTTTTGGTCCTTCGAAAAGGCTCGCACGATTATCAACTTACTCGACATTGAAAAACGCATCGACCGCGCTTGGCTTTCGGAACTCTTGAGGGACTCGTATGAGCTCGACCACGATTTCGACATTGATGGTGGTAATTGAGCGAACATCGACTTTTAGCTATTTGAGAGACAGAATTTGGACTACTCGGCAGGCAGCACAGCATATTTCGTTTGTTTGGGATAGAGTTGGAGTTAAATATTGGATATTAGCAATCCCGAGGCGGTTTCTCTTCGAAAAAAGAAGAGTTTCCCGGCCTTCTTGCACAAATGTGGGGATTTGCTTTAGGAGTTTAGGTGTTCGTCAATTGCATCTTTTATACTTCGATATCTGGTTTGCAATATGTGATTATAAATTTGTTGTGATTATATTCGAGACCCTCGGTACCAGCTCACGTAATCCCACGATTGGTCTTTTTTTTAAAATAAAAAAAAAAGCTTCCGACCAAGTAACCAGATTATTTGCCATTACAGTGGACCTCGGTGAGTTTAATCTTACCGTACATTATCTCAGTTTCCAGAGCAAACATCAAGAGAAGTTCTGGCTTCAAACCTTTACACTTAACGTGTAGTGTCTACATTCAAGAAAACTTCCTGAACGTAAAACAAACTCAAATATGGAAGATAAATCATCTTAACTACATCCAAACAATTCAAGTCCTCTCTCTGTGATGGAAAACATAGTCAAGATAGCTACATTACTACGATATACTTCAACTTTGTAAACCCCGAATATATTGAATTTGCGTAAGTATATTAATCCTGTTTAGAGTCTCCAAACTGTTTAGAGGAAAATTCAATCTGAATTATAGCTACGGAATACCATTATTGCCGTTGTAAAACCTTAAGTTCTTAAATGTACTAATTTTGATTGACGAAAATGTATGAGCTAGGATATTAGAGTATCATAGTAAAATTTGAAGGTCTACGTCTAGTATTATAGCTCAAACCTTTAGGGTTTGTTGTTCAGTTATATCCTTCCTAAGTATTATAATCAAAGTAGAGAGTGAGGTCATATAATGTATATAGTCCTCTATTCACAGATTACTTAATTACTTAGAGAACACTCAAGAATATAGTAAAGTAAGGGAGTAGTAACTATTAATATTCGATGTATAACTTTATAGTAGGAAGTTCATTTGAAACTTTAAATAAAGTCCAAGGGTAATTTGGTTTTAGTCAGACTTGGGCATCGATATATCGATACCAGTATCGGGGGGGTCTACGATAGTTATCGGTATCGAGTAATATTCTACGATAATATATCGAATATATCCGATATATCGATACTATATCGATAATCGAGGTTATGTGATTGGGAAATAGTTAATCCGAGCCGAGAGCCGTAGTATTATGCAAATACTACTAATTCTTATAGATACTAGTTATACTATAATAGTCTATATTTAATAAAATACAAAGCTCTCTATTTACTACGTTACTTATAATTAATAATTAAAAATTAGGCATTGTCACGTTTTTGACACGTGAGTAAGCTGCTTAGTAAGAGAGGTTCCTACTTTTCTAAATATAGCTTTCTAAATATTTTTAATTAATAACGTGGTTTACCACCGAGCGGATCATATCACCGAGCGGATCACTGAAAACACATACAAAAAACGTCTGTGCGTAACAGTGCACGTCTTATACTAACAGGGTTAGAGTTATTAAACTTTTAAAATAAGATCTCTATATTATAAGATTTATAAATTTCTATTTTCTATCTTATAATACTTTATATTTAAGGAGCTATTAATAAAAAAGAAAAATACAGGGATTATTTAGCCCCTAACTTTTATATCTTATTAACTATTAGTACTATAAGTTTGAAATTTCTATAGGACTTTATCTTAAATATAAAAAGCTTAACTCTAAAATTTTAGCGTTTTTAATAAAGAATTAAGTAAAAAGCACAGACATTTTTTGTATGTATTTCTTAGTGATCCGCTCGGTGGTAAACCACGTTATACTTCTTAATATCATTAACCTTTTGTCTTTAATACTTTTAGTAATTTAGTCTTTATAAAGTGATTTAACTTCTTTTAAAGACTAAATTTTACTCTATAATTATAGTAAAATGGCGATATTTATCGAATATCGGCAGCACTTCAAGGATAGTTATCAATATCGGGTAAAAGCTTCCGATAGTTATATCGTGATATATATCGCGATGTATCGATGCCCAAGTCTGGTTTTAGTGCATTTGGAAGGATTCCAGTATTCATAAGAGAAAGGAAACCTCATTAGTTAAGTCTTGATAGACTTGCGAGCAAAGCAGTGTTTTTATATATATTACTTATTACAACAGTCAAACATAGCATATTTATCTCAACAGAACCAGCTGTATACAGGGGCAAGTTTCCCTTCCTATTAATTCTAAGCAGTGAGTTCATTCTCGGTTTTGGGTGACATCGTGAATTATGTGGCAGGGGTTCGGAGCGTACGGGTGAAGTTAAACAAAGAGTGAATCGAGAATCCTGGCCATATGCAAAGTGGGCCCCCCACAAATCCATTAAATCCCAAAATAAGCAAATTTGCAATCGGCTTCGGCCAATGTGGAGGCGGTCTCAGGAATAACATAGTGGTTGTTGTTCTCTGGTTCCGTTGAAACCGTCTTTCGTTCGCGTTAGGCAATTCACATCCAGTCTTCCTGACTTAAACAGGACTATCAAAAAATATAAGGTACGTTGTCCCCTTATTTGTAGTGCTAATCTCTATAGTGTGGGTTCTGTTGGATTATTAAAAATATGTTCTATGGAAGTGGGTTTGATTCCCATAGATAGTAAGCTGGTCTTACAGCAGAATATATTTTTGCTTTTTTGGGATATTTTTAAGCGAGATTTGAGGTTGACCGCCGCCACGGTGGCACTGGTGGGTCGATACTATGAAACATTCACCTACGCAGTGAAGGTTCGAGCCTAAGCTAGTAGGGCGACTCCTCCAATTGGCTGAAAACTCTATATCACTTCATCGGTAATTTCTCATACTCCCTTTTCCTACCAATTAGCTCATCGTGCACCGATTTCACTCTTTATTTCCACACCTCATTGCTATCCCGATGATCTCGTTTCCGCCTTACATTTTTGACTTCAGTTGTCACACTAAAGAAGAACTACAGTCTTGGGCTCACAAAGCTCTGAATGAACAGAATTTCTCAGGTAAGATCTTCATTTTCAAATCTAGTACCAAGCCTTTTGTACCAGGACTTACACAGTGGTTGCGACGTTTCTTTATTATTTCGATGAAGCGGATAACGCGATCTTTGCGTTATTCATCTGCAACTCTTGTGTGGGGGTGTTTCGTATAACGAATACCGAATATACCCTATCTTATTACTCTTAAGCGAGATTTTGCAAGTTAAAACTAAGGACTGGCCCCTCGAGATCTTAGATACTTAGCAACTAAGATGAGCAAACCAATTTGCCCTATGGTTTTCTCATCATTATTTTCCTCGCCATCAATGTGAACCTACAATAGACATCGGTTTCGAATGGATTTTTTTTTATTTTTTAAAAAAAATCCCTCAGTATACTGTGTGCTATTCTTCTTCTTTTCTCTCTGGAGAAAGCAACATCCATACGCCGTCCCTTGTAATCACGTGTTACGTACCAACTTGGAATTTTGTTGCACTTCGCAATTTTACTAGATAAATTTATCTATTACTTTATTTTTCAGCGGAATTTGTTGGATCACGTGGCTGGGGAAACGCAGGACCCAGGTGTGCCTGGAAGGGGGACTGTCATCGTTCTAGGTATATCTGATAGATAAAGATAATGTGCAATTGAATTGATTGTACCAACGGGTTTTGTACTTTATTGTTTTAAGATTTTGAATACAATTAATTCAAGTGATTTCGGTATTGCTTCTAGCATAAGATATTTCAGGAAAGATCATGAGTTGAGACTATTCTTGAATAGACAAGGCCACTGGGCTTTGGAAGTTAATCGGTTCATGAGATAGAAAGTGACGTAGGTCGTTTTTGGTACCGTGGTCTCGGAATTTACAATGTTTATTTGAAAAGCTTAAAGTATTGAGTTGAATTTTTTATTATTAAAATGCCGATTGAAGCCAAGTTACTACAAGAGAGAATGCCATGCGCATCTCAGCTTGCTAAATGTGGGTGTTGATATCGCGAACCGCGGCCGCCCCAAAGTCCTAATTTATTCCAATAATTAGAACTTATCGACGTGCAACAAAATATGCATACACAGCTTTCAGAGTGAATTATTCTAAATCTAATATCCTCACCACCCCTCAATATTCTTCCTCACAGATTCTTCGAGGGATGTCCATCCCGTCCTCCCCATACTCTTCAATAGTTCCAAGGCGCGTTCGTTCGCAACGGTTGAGATATCGCGAGGGGTATCGGGCATGTAGTTCGCGACTACTTTTGCCTCGGGACGGACGGTGCGGATGATGTCCAAGACGTCGCTAAGAGATTTAGTCGTGAACTGTGGATGGGGACAGAAAAGCAATAAACTAGGAAAAGATTTGTAAACGTACTTCCAGTTAAAAGGTTGAGCAAACCCCAAGATTCTTTCGTGATTTACTTCTGGATTCAAAAGTGCAGCGATATGAAGGAGTGCCGTATCTTGAACGTCTATGAACCACTCTATTTCTCATCAGCATCCTTATTTTTTACTTGGCCTCTGATAAATGGGGATGGACTCACGTAGAGGAATATCCAACCTCTCTCCCCTCAACAATTTCAAAGCAAACTTCCCCGTATGACCCGGTTCTTTACTTCTATCTAGTATTTGACCCATTACCGTATCCGGCAGTATGGCATTGACCCTAAAGCCCGGTTTCTCATCTTCAACAAACTTCCAAATTGCCTTCTCAGCTAATGCTTTGCTGGCCGCGTAAACGTGGAAACCTGTGGGGTTTGGTCCTTGGGCTTCACGGATGGAAGCCTCGTTCCAAGTCGTGGCATCAATGTGGAATTTTACATTTGGCAAGATCAAAGAAGCAGCTGTGGAGGAAGAAGTATAAACGAAGGATTTTATTCCAGGGTGTTTTTGTGCTGCCTGGAGGAGATTGAGGCAGCCAGATATGTTTTCTGGGATTACGGTGGTGGGAGAGGGGGTGAGGGATACGTTTGATGCTACATGAATTACTCCTGAGATTCCTTTTGGAAGATGTTAGACTGTGGTTTGGCGATCATTACGAGTTCCATGGTTGTGCAAGGTGGCTAGAGTTGGCAGTAGGTGAATGAAAGAAAATAAAATTTGAAGTTGAAGGAGGCTGGGGTTGAGGGGTCGGTAGCGGGTAAAGAGTGAAAACTGAAGGAGGTGTTAGGAGCTCACCATCGAGATGTTTATCAAATAATTCTTCGGCGATATTGGGTATGAGAATCGCTTCGAACCTCCCTTTCCCATGGGTGTCTTTCCATTGAGCACTGATTGTTTCGACGTTGGCGAGATCTCGGGTTGTCCCTCGTACTCTGTACCCCAAGATCAAAAGTTGGTCTACGATGTGGGATGCTACGAAACCATTACAGCCCGTGACGAGTATCATTGAGTCTTTTGGGATTTCTGGAGTCATGATTGGGGTATTTGTGCAATGAGTTATCTGGAAAGGGTAGGTTTTGGGAGAATACTTGAGGTGTTGAGAATTGGGTTTGAATGGTATTTCTGCATATTTAAGAGATGGAGTTGTTTTAAACTTGGAGCTTATAAATGCGGTTGAGCGGCTAAGGTGGTAAATGAAATGCTGGTAATTGCATTGCTGCAACGTCAATTTATATTGACCATTGACGACACACGTGTAGGGTGTGAGTTACTCGGTGTTTCGGGCAATGATGGGAAAGCACTGGTTTACGTCAATGATTGATATTGCAAAGTTTAGCTGTTAAGAGAGAATGTAGATAGGGGGATTCGAACGTTTGACCTCGAAGAATTGGAAACCTTATAGGTAAAGTTTAAAGTAAATTGAAAAGGAAGGTTTTATGGGAGAGGCAGTGAAAGAAAAGTTCATACTCAACTTGTGGTTTTGATTGCTGTGGGGCTTTTTGAGGTGGGAAGTGAAATCTGGAGGACTTCATCCTGGCACGATTTTATTGCTCAAAAGAAAGACTTACTGCTGGATTATCAGGCTGCATGCAAACCTGGCTTCTTAATCCGAAAAGTCTGAAATGAACGAGTGAAGAGGAAGTCCTACGGTAATATGAAAGGAAAATAGGGGGGCTGGGAGGTGGTTGGCGACCCCCACCTTAACCCCCATGCGGGTGAGGTGGCTGGACCCCGCCATCAACAACCTCAAGATACTTACAACATGCCCAACTGCAGATTTCCAGCATCTTCGCGCCGCAACCGCCTGCAGTTCTGTTCGATGCCACGATATCCCATCATTGAGAAGCTCTATTGCGACGTCGATTCAAAGATGTGAATGGAAGGTAAACTGCCCCCAACCCCTCACATGGACGCGACAATGCGGGCAGTTGCGAATGGAGGCAGCTCTTGCTGTTGAACAGTCCCCTTCCGAAATCCGAGAGGGCTTCTAACCCGACCATCTAGATCGTTCTATTCGAGACTGCCTTTGGGAAGCTCCTTCCTTCAAACTCCAACAGTTCTGATCGCCTTCCACCTAAGCTCAAGTGTGCTGGGAAGGTTCATCACGACGTCCGGTAGGTTATCTCCTCGTCGCTCCTTCCCCTCAACCACTCTGCCACCATGAATAAATATGCTTTCGAACCAGATTTTGTTTCGGCATCTGTTGGAGCCGAAGATGCTCAAGGGAAGGAAGGAACGGAAAGAACCACACGACCGGTCGCAGCATACATGAGTAGAGAGCGATGGGCAGCAGCACTTCCGACAAACTCAGCCTTCTCGAAAGACCGCATCACAGCACCACCAACGCCTCGATACCGGCAAGATGAAGGGCGCTCTCCTCAAAAGTCCTCCGCGGGGCAATCGAGCCACGCAGATTGCAGCAGCTTCCGTTCCTCAATCAGCAGCAGACGCTCTTCGTGCTGCCTCCTCAAATGACCTCCTCCCAACGATCATGACCCAGAGTCTGATGCCCCCCAACCCAAGTCCTGGTCGTCGTTCACGCACCCGCTCAAACCGATCCACTCGATCCGCTCGATCCGACCGAAATCACAATGGACATAGAGTCACAACAGGAATTCAGCCAGAGGGAGAGAGTGGTCGGTCTGGAATACACCCACACAAGATGTTGCCCATTTGCTGGCGTTCTACCAGTGGTGCTTCGCAACTTTGCAACATTTTGTGGCCTGTCGTACCGGTAGCGATTGGAATTCGCTTCATACGAGCTGATCTCCACTTGGCTATCTTCATTCTCAACTATATTGCCATGGTTCCATGTGCCAACATGATTGGCTTTGCTGGACAAGAAATGGCAAGGAAGTTGCACAAGGTGTTTGGAGTCTTGTTGGAGACAACTCTCGGCTCTGTCGTTGAGATTGTCATGTTCATGGTCTTGGTTCTAAACGAGCAGTACGAAGTCATTCAAGCTGCAATTCTTGGATCGGTTTTAGCAACTCAGCTTCTTTGCTTAGGCATGTGCTTCATGGTTGGAGGTCTTCGGCACGAAGAGCAGGAATTCGACGAGGAGATTGGTGAAATTGGAAGCGATTTGCTTCTCACAGCGTAAGACTCTCGATCCCCAAACGTACTATTCACAACTCACACCTCGTAGTGGATTCGGTCTCATCATTCCCACCCTCTTCCATGCTGCCGTGACCTCTGAAGGTACAGCTACGACTGGTGAAATTGCCGACAAGGTCCTCCGCATTTCTCGAATCACCTCCATTCTCCTCATCGTCTCCTACATCATTTATGTGTGGTTTCAGATGCGTACACACCAAAGTATTTACGACGCCATCTTCGAAGCCGATGAGGATAAGGATGTTGACCGTGATGAGGACCTGAAGAAGGAGAAGCTCACGTTTTCGGAATGTGTTTTGGCTCTTGTGATTTCCATATCGTTGGTCACGGTCATCGCTATTAGCCTCGTCGAAGAGATTGAGTACTTGGTTGAAGATCGCGGTGTTTCGGATAGCTTTGTCGGCCTGATTCTCGTTCCTCTTGTCGAAAAGTTTGCGGAGCATCTCACTGCCATTGATGAAGCTTGGGACAATCAAATGAATCTCGCCCTTGCCCACGTTCTGGGAGCTACAATTCAGACATCTCTCTTCAATGGACCTCTAGTTGTTCTCGTTGGATGGGGTCTCAATCTGCCAATGGATCTGAATCTTTCGGTTTTCAATATGGTCGTTCTGATTCTTGCCATCCTTGTCGTTGGTAACTTCTTGCGTGATCAGAAGTCCAACTATCTCGAAGGTTCTCTTTGTGTCATTGTCTATATAAATATCGCTGTTGCGGCATTCTACTATCCCAATCCAACACCCGAGTCCGATGGAATCAATCCAAAGAAACTCCTCACATCAATGGTCGGCTATTGATGGACTGGGTGGCAAGAGGGGGCAGATTTTGAGACAGGAAACATTGATCATTTTATTTTCTGGGCATTCGAAAAGGAATGGAACGACAAATTAACACTGGCTCAGCCTAGAGAGGAGACTGGAGGGGTAGGATGCAAGATAAATTTCCGTTTTGGGACCAAACAGAGTAGCATATAAAGAATTCTTGGCGATGTTTGTAAAATTAGGGTAGCTTTATGAAATAAATAATGTTTTTCTTTAACCACTGCAAGTGCAGTGTCCACATTCATGCTTCTTCGTGGGATGGAACTTTCCAGTGAGCGAAAGAAAGGTGAAAATGGTTGTCAATTTTCAAAGTCATTTTCGTGTCGAGTTGAATGTCTTGAAAAAGCGTCCATCTTTATTGTCTTTGTAGAACCTTGCAAGACAATAGTTATAGAGGTAAAGATACGATACTACAGTTTTATATACATACGAAACTTCAAGAAAGATAGGGGGTGGGATTTTGGTGTTTGTACTTACAGATAATTGCACGGGACCGGACCCCTGAAGGTAAAGTACTTCTTTTTTATTATTGAGTACCTATGTTGACGTGCCTTGATACTAGAATACCACTCGGATGATACACCACCAAGACTGTGTCCAAATTATTTGTCCTGGATGAACTCCCAACACATTCCAAGTATCAAAACACCACTACCAGGCGACGCCGAAATCAACATAATGCAGAAACGAAAGACCCTTTCCCATCACCAGTTTTTCACTCCAGAATCCCGTCCACCAACTCCAGCAATTAATTCCACCACCACACAAAAACCGCGAAGCAAAAGAGAGGAAGGGCCAATGAATGTACCGAGAAGAAAAAGAAAAAGTACACCAACTATTTTGCCATCGCCATTCCCAGAATGAAAGCCGAGTTGGCACGGGTCGATTGGATCGCAGGCATCATAAATGATTCGATCAATCAAATACCCGGATAAGCAATGGAGTTGATTGGTGCATTATACGACGCAGGGAAGCCTGGCCAGTCAAGCAAGATGGTTCGTCTATTAGCACCACATGGGTCCTGTGCGTAATCAACAGTGATGTCGTGCTCGCCACCATTTCGATAGTCTCGCTCCAAGCATTTCTTTGCTGCTCGACTCTGTCCTCGGATTGATTGAAAATGTAGCTCAATCTCTCTGGTTCCTGGCTCGATGTTGTCAACCTGGCGGGACCAGACAAGTTCAAAGTCGAGTTTCAAGAGGAGAAAGTCGACGACGGACTCCTCTGTGAACTTGTCGTCATTCATGGGACCTCTGATCTTCAGGGCTCGGGATTGCCCAATTTCATATGGCTCAGCAGCGCAAGCTGTATCTCTGCTCCAGACCACTGTCATAAGTTTGCCTCCAAGGTAAATGCCAAGTGCCTTGCTCTTCGACATGTAACGGTCAGCCGCATCACGATCCATGAAAGTAACTGTGACGGCGCAATTATCGTGCTTTCCTCGAAGTGGTGGCTTCTTGTAATACGAGTAAATTGGGTCTTCAAAGGTTGAGAAGATCTCCTCGTGTGTTACTGAACGATCCACCGACTTGATGAAGACAGCGCAGTTTTGACCCGCTGGAGTCAGTGCATTTCGGATCATCTTTTGCGAAATCGATCCCTTATACATGCAGGTTCTTAGATTGATACCCGCAAGGTAGGCCTGGTATAGGAGGACCGGGTTGCATTTTGGTCGCCAACCTGTCTTTGAGTAGGAAGGCGCAAAATTGTCCTTGGATATTCTGACCGTCATATTGGTGGCTCCATCGTCGTCACTCTCAGCCTTCACACTCTCAGCCTGCACTTGTTCGACGGCCATCGCGCGGCCATAAACATTCGAGATGTATGCATCGTACGTAAGATGTTCCAAATTTTGTTGGCCGATTGTTGGGGCTACTTGCAATGGGGTTCTGATGTTCGACACCGGGACACCTTTGTACCAGTCGGCTAACCGAAGCTTGTGTTTCTCATTGAGAAAATCCGGATTTCTTGACAAAATCGGGAAATAACCGAAGAGACCACCTGGGCCGGTGCTAAACACTATTGCACGGTTAGCTGGAGCTAAGATCTCAGTCAAGGAAGAAAGACATACAGCCAAGTCGGATGAGGTTATTCTCGATGACGGATAAGACTTCTCTGATATCAGCTGAACGCCGAGTCCAAAGACCATAGAAAGCAACTAGCGTTTGTCAGCACTTGTCAAGTATGGGATCAGTCACCTACAGTAGACGTCGTTTTCGTCTTGGTCTCTCAATGCTTGGATCAATTCAATGGTTTCTCTCTCCAGTGCCTTTTCCTCGTCCGTTGGCGAATTTGGCTGCGAGTCGTGACTCTCATCAGAGACTCCTATTTATTTGTTAATGTTATATATTCTGTAACTTGGGTGGCAATACTTACTGCGGTTGCCTTGGACTACATTGGCAGTGCTAGTGTTTTGTCCTCGGGTGCGACTCATATTGGCGAAAGATCCGTAATTGGCACTTGCCATGGTATTGTAGCTCATGCTTTCCATTGAAGCGTTGCTTCCATAGGAAGTTTCTATCACTTTGTTAGTATATATTGGTTTTCTTGAATCAGGGGGTTTGTCTTTACGACGATGGCCCTGGTATTGAGCAGAGCCGAAAGAGCCATGCATAGCACCATTATAACCTCCCATCATCATATGCGATGTGTTGTTTTTGGGGGAAATCGTTGGGGGAAATCCTTTTACGTGTTAGCTTTGTTTGACTCTTTAAGGGGGATCATTCGCTTACCTTGCATGCCTGAGGCTTTCATGGTTGGGACGTTGGCATTCGCCATGGAACCACCGACGTTGTTGCTTTCCACCTGAGAGAAACGTTCTGCTGCCATATTAGTGTTATGTTTCTTTGAAGATGTTTTGGATTGCTCACGACGTGGGGGCTGGGTCATGCCTGGAATAGCTCTATGTTGTCCACGATTTTGTTGAAAGGCCAATTGAACGTTGCGGAATCGATCAAATGTGCGAGTTTCCCGAAGGTCGTAGACACTACTAGGTGGATCTGTCATTTGTCAATGTATGTTTCTTCGCGTTGTGGGGTGCGTAACTTACGAGGATAGACTCGAGTTTCGCCGAAACCACTCATGTTGATATTAACAGTGGTTGCGCGACCATTCATATGGAGTTGTGATGGACCACTTGAGTTACCGAAGCCATGGGATTGTCCGTCAGGCATTAGGGAGGCGTTGGTGTTGCCACGTCCCGATTGTGTACCTGTTGTGATGTTAGTGTTGTATATACGTGATGTGATGTTGGGTCTTTCCGCTTACGGGGTAGAGGGGTAGATGCCTTTCTATCGTCAAGACTCAAGTTGGCGAAGACATCATCATCATCACCCAGTCCCGGGCTGGGGTTGGTAGTGCTAGATAATGCGTCTACTGTTCCATTAGCGTTGTGTTTCCTTGATTGTGGATCGTACCACTTACCTTGCCCGCCTTGGTCAACACCTCTACGTTCCCGAATCATGGAAGGTGGTGGGCCCATCTTTTGCATGAAGCTTTTGGCGCCGCGATCTCCTCCATAATTCGTGGCGGGGTTTGGGGTAGGATGAGCAGCGCCAGATGGCGTGTCTATTGTTCTATCAGTCTTGTGTTTCCTTGATCGTGGATGGCATCACTTACTACAATCACCTTGGCTAACACCTGTGTGTGGCCGATTCTGTGCAGAACCCATTCCCATGTATTGCTCATCCGGGTTTCCTCCATATGGACGGACAGGCATTGGTGGTTGATCCATAACACGACGTGCTGCCTCTGTTTCTAGCATCTTGTCAACCTTATTCCCTCTCCAATATATGTTGGCTTGCTTACTTTCAAAGCCCGGTGGTATACGTGGAGCGGATTTGGTTGGGTCTCGGGTGTATCGGGATGCATCTTGGTTCTGAGAACCTTCGCGCGGTCGGTCGGACTCCATCATGGAGTGGAACCGGTCGAGGGGGGAAGGGAACTTAGCCAGTTCGGTACGCTTGATGAAAGGGGATGAGGATTGACGATGACCTATGCTATTGGCGAGTTGTTAGTATTGTTTGATGTAGAGAGGAGTTTTGAGTTGCGGGAAGAGTGATGAGGGAAGGGCAATGGAGGTTTGTTGACTTTACCTATTGCGTGTTGCTCAACAGCGAGTCGCGTCGTCAATACTCGAATAACCACAAGGCGCGAAGCTGAAGTATCGATGCTATCGAGATGTCAGCCAAATGGTTTCAAAAAAGGCTTTTTGAAGGCTTATTGTGCATAGCCTACCTACCTTTGTGGATAAAGAAAGGTTATCGCGAAGACACAAGGTCGCGATGAGGGGTGCAAAGAGCGCAAAGAGCGAAACTATTGATGAACTGTTAATCAAACCATCAAGGGGATGTCTTCATCAAAGATAAACAAGTGTATGGCTATACATACCTTTGTCTCCTTGATAGATGAAGGATGGTGTTGTCGTGATAGAAGAAGGGTAAGGGTAGTCGTGGTGGAGAAAGATGTGTGTGTGGAAGGGAGGAAGGTTGCTTGTTGTCTTGCATGCACTGGTATATATAGACCTTCTGAAGGGGGGCACCCTCCAGCTAGGCGGATGATTATGTTCACCGTCACGTGGGCTGGTGTTTGGGTTGTGGGGCAGAGTGGCTCATAGCAACGACTTCCAGGGGATGAATCTGGTTCAGGTAGCTGCGGGCCTGCTGGTTGGCTCTTTCTGGTTCTGAAGGGACTTGGTGGTGGTTTTGGACCTTCAGAAGGGAAGTGAAGTTGCATCAGGGGAAGCTCATAGGTTTAGCGAGTGAACAAGTTGAGAGGATGCCAAGACTGAAGGTAAGTTTTGCTTCCATTGTTTTCTTTTGTGGGTCATTCAGGTCTGCCAGCGCGCTTAGCAGCACCTGGATGACCGCAACTTTGAGATTGGGTATTCACGGAGCGTTTGGCGTTGTTTTTTGTTTTGATACTATTGATTTTTGCATGGACTTAGGTGTCTAGAGCGCGATTTGGAGGGAGAACGCGATTTGAAGAGGAAATAGATGGAGGCAAAATGGCAGAGCTTGATTTGAGTAGTTAGTGGGAGTGAGTGATGGGTTAAAGTTGCTGTTCTGGGGGTATACTCACGAGAATGGCTTTGAGGTTGAGAGAACCATTTTTGGGGAACGAGACGGCAATCTTTGGAAGAATTATGCTTAGAATTTGCGGTTTTCTTGGAGAATTTGCTGTGTCATTGTATATCTATACATTTCTCACTTGGAAAGACGTAAAACCTGCGGGACTGGGCAGATTTTGATAACTTCAGTCTAGATTTGATGTGTTTTCCACTGTGGGAATTGAAAATACGGCGAAGGCAGGTGATTTTTGGGGATTCTCAGATGCTCGGCTCCTTGCTCTGTAATGGGGCTTCTATTTGAAATTTTTACTGCTTGGGAAATTGGCTTCAGATGACTTTGGATGAGTAGTGGGTGCTGGAAGATGGGGAAAAGAAATTACGGTTCAATTATTCCTAAAAGGATGAAAACTTCTCGATTCCGACGAGTTTTGCATTCTTGAATCGTGGCGCTTAGAGTCTGGAAATTGTCACGGAGTTGGATCGAAATGGATTGGATTTTGGCTATGGCTTGCAGAAATGGGGTTGATATTCATGTAAAGCAAAAGACAAGTAGATATAGATCGCAGAACAGAAATTATTTCCCAAAGCCGCTGCAAGCGCAGCGTCTATTCTCTTTGATTTCCGTAATTTTGTCTTTGGATGTAGATCTTCGTTTTCCACCACCTAAGAAAATTGGGATCTCTCTAGATTGGAATTTCAAGCATTTTGGCATCATTGAATTTTCTTCGCGATTGTGGTGGAATTTGGATAGTGCTTCTTTGTTAGATTCTGAGAGTTAACATTATTTATTTCTGGCATCTTCTGATTTTATTTTTTTGCTGAATCAACTGCTATCAATGGCTGGTAGTCTTTTACCGCGCCGCCAGGAATTGGAAATGGATCACTCGCAAGATGGGAGAAACGGACTTTTGGTGAGCAACTTTTTCATTTTTTGGGGGGTTCCCCTGTAGGGCCTTCAGCTAACCAAATTTACATACTTTACAATATTTTGGACAATATGCGCCACATCCATATTTACTGGTATAATTACGATATCCAAGTTTTTTAATATCTAACATGGAGAACACCCAACAGGATTCCCCACTCCCCTTAAGAATCTCGGATCATCTCGAAAGTCGTGTCGCCCTGGCAGCCTGAGTCTCGCAAGCCGATTGCCCGCGCGATGGAGTTCAAAACTACAGTGTTGGTCGATTGTCCGATCATCTGTCCTGGCGGAGTGCTAAAACTCAATGTACGACCCATCATTCGTCCTGGTGTGAGGTACCTCGGGTTACGTTCAGTTGGCTTTGGCGTCGGACTGTTCAGCTCTTCCTCGTCATTGGCGGTGCTTCCACTGTAACTACGGATGTAATCTTGCTTTTGAGAAGCAAGGGGCTCAGGGGCACTGTTGAATCCGGTGCGGTTGTGGTATCCAGGTGGTGTGTTATCCGATGGCATCGCCTGTCTTGCTCGATTGGATTCATTTCCAGTCCAGTTGAAAGAATCCGGGATCATTCCATCTCTGCTGAGCTGTGCCAAGTGGTTTCTAGGTTGTATCGGCAGTCCGTAATTGGCATATTCTGGCTGGAAGTAGTCCGGTTCGTTGGAATCTTGTTGATGGCTCACTATTGCCTTGTTGGAGTCTGTCATCTCGGGGCTGCTATCTGAATTTGACGGATCGGTATCGATAACGGTACCCTTCATTGCCGCCAACTGTGACAAGTTATACTGGGCTCGCTCGGCCAACTGTGGGTGCCGCTTTTCCAACTCTTCCCTGGCAGATGCTGCTATCCGTCAGTTGTGAGTTCAGTCACTTCAATATAAGTTTTGGACTTACCTCCAAGAGTTTCCATATTTCGGAGGATGATTTGCAATCTGCCCTCGATATATTTCCTATCTTCCAATGTCAAGCCCTCGCGGATTCCTGCTAGTGTCAGTATGTCAAGGTCATTTCAATGTTTTTTGTTCGTCTTACCACCGGGGAAGCTTGTGTTTAATTCTCGTACAGTGGTACAGATTCGCACATTTGACAAGCGTTGGAAGAGGGCTGTGTTCCTATCGACTCTGTCGTTGAAGGAATCCATTACGTTTAATGATGTCCGGTTTATCGATAATATGCGCCGCAGATGCTGGAGGATAGAAAGAATGTTAAATGAATCGGTGCGCGATGAAGGTCACGCGGGGGGTGGGGGGTTGGAGAGATGAGAAGAAGAGATCGGGGAATGGTTTTCGTGGAGAAATGCTAAGCTTTTGCGGGAGACACTGGCGGCAAGCTAGCGGGGCAACCAGGTCGCAACTAGCTTATGGCCGGTGAATTAGGTTGGGGCCGGCCTAGTTGGCTTTGGAGACTAATGACCAATGGTACCTTGCGTGGAGAGCGCGCCTGGGCTTGAGATAGACGGGCGCTGGGTCCGTACTATCTTGATAAGGCTGATTTTAAGTCAAGCGAGAGGGGCGAAGTGGGGAAAGGGGGAAGTGACGTGTGATGGTCGATTGCACTAAAACTTAGGAAACAAAGTAGTTTCGCCCCATCGGTGTTTTCGAGTAATATTCCGGGGTTTGGGAACAACGGGAAAGTTCTGGTTTGTTCTATGATTCGGAAATTCTTCTTGGTTTCATGATTGACAAAGAGAGATACAAGGTGGGGGAAATAGTAGAACTGTATGGTAGAATAGGTAGATTTGTGAGGAATAAATAATTTCAAGTAGGCCACTGCTAGTGCAGTGTTTCACTTTTCGCTTCAAAGTTTGTGGTTGAAAAGAGTTAAATTCAGAAAAGAAGTGCTTTTTATTTTTATGGTCACGGCAGCATTTTTCGTTCAGATGAGGATAACATTACTTTTAAAGAGATAGTGGGATATAGATATGTATCAAACGAAAGGGGAAACCAGAAGTAAGCCAGCCACTACCTCTCGGGTTTCTCATCATGTCTGTGTGCTTTGTATGGGTGCTTGCATATCAGACAATGACGGGGATACATAATTAGCCGAATCGCATGGATCCGGGCCATATTCGATTCTCCAGTTATATTTGCAGCTGTGAATGATATCTTTGAGCAAAGCGTATGCTTGTCTGCTTTGACCATGGATGCCATCGAAGACCAATTCGACATACCCAACCCTGTTTTAATAGTCGATTTTTTCGTTGGAATTCCGAAGTTTGAACTCGATATCATTGAGTAGAAGGCGCTCGACGTCTGCTCCGTTCACATCTGGCTAGGGTCCATAGATGAGAAGGACTCTGGATTGATAGAGTTCCACAGCATTGCATGGCCAAACCCGGTTGCGGTTCCAGTCCACCCTGACAAGCTCTCCACAAATTCTATTGCCACTAGGTGGAACTGCCTTGTCGAAATACTGATCCACGACATGTCTCTCTTGGAATGCGATCTCCGCAGCGCACTTGCCGAATCTTCCTGGCTTGGGTAGAACTAAGAAGAGAGAGTACATCTTTCCTTCTGTAATGGTGTCAAATATGTCTTTTTTCGTGGCATTAGTCGGGATTCGTGACATCCATGGAGCGGTGTTGAGGTGGTCGCGGCAACCCGCGTTATCTGTTACTGTCTTTGGGTCACCTTTGTATTTGTGTATTGCGTTGCTGACGGGAACCAAGGCATTCTGGGGATTCGGTCGTGGAGCCCCATTCTTTCGATATAATGGTTGAAATCGGCTTGGTCGACCATACTGAACGAGCTTGTAATTTCCATCTCGCGGCGAGGAAGATCTGTTTTACTGTACAGTGGACTGGGGCCTAGCAGGTGCCATTTCAAAGGTAAAGCCACCGACCATGGGTTGGTCGTTATGTTTCATTGGGTCGTTCGTAACAGGAAAGGTCCCGCTCAGCAGCGCAAGCGCCATTTCGTTGTTTCGGTCATCGTTGTGTTCGGCGGCTCCACTTGTTGCAATACTCGCGAGTCTTGGCTTCAGACTTGTATCTTCAGCAACTTTCATACTGGAAATAAGTACCGATGACCACCCTTTGGGTACTCTTTTATCGCTATTAGCCAACGCGTATGGGCGTGTGAAGATATACTTACTTCCCATCTCGAAAAGGCTGACATTTCTTGTGCTTCGGAGGATTCCTGTACAGCCTCGATGGTGCCACCATCTAGCACATGTCAGGTATATATGTTTCAACTTCCATTGCTGTAGGCCACTTCTAGGACTTACAGGTTGCTATATGTGCATTAAGCCGTTGGATATATTCGTTGGTCATGTTCCGTGGCTCTCGTTACTTGATCTTCCAGAGGTGTCTTATTGTTTCTCATAATATAGCGCGTCTTACGATTTCCACGAACCGTGGACCTTGAGTAGTCTATATACACAACTGAACTGGCCTATTTTTGTAGTCTCAAAATTGAAATATTGCTGTTGATATCATATAACAAGTCTTACGATTTCTAGGATCTCAAAGTTATTACATATTATTGTATTATTGCGCCGTTACCTAGTATACAATCATTTCCTTGTTCGTGGTTCTTGTATCCATTCTATCAAAATTTTCCCCACTGATAACACGCCCTCGCCAAGACAGTAAAGTTGAAATATCAAGAATTAGTCTAATTACCACATGGATCCGGCCCATAGGTGATTAGAACTTGGTCAGCGATTCCAAGTTTATGAACCTCCTCTCGCAACTTCTTGAAAGCTGCTCGGCTCTGTCCTAAAACCTTCCCAAAAACAAAGAGTGCACCATAAGTTCCATTGGCGGTGATATAAGGATATCCGTCAACCAGTCGGAAGCTAATATCCAAGCTAAGAAAGGGTTTTAGCTGATGGAAGTTAACCCAATGGTGGTTGCCTTCAACAATTACGACTCGAGTTTGATGAAGCTCATAAGCCTTTGCGGGCCAAACGCGATGCTTGTTCCAGACTACATGATTGGTCTTCCGCTGATAGCAATACCATAAAGCTCAAACTTTCGCATGTATTGAGCAGCTGCGTGGCGATTGAAGAAATTCAAGTCAGCTGCGCTTGAACTGTAATGTCCAGGGACTGGCGTCTTCCGATCGAAGACAAAGATTTTACCCTCCGTGACAGTACCAAGAACCTCCTTATCCGTAGCAGCAGGGTTGATGCCCATGAGGAATAGGGAACAACTCTGGTCCTCTGGGCATTTCTTATTCTCGATGAAGCGTTCGTTGATGTGGCCTTCGTATTTGCTGTCAGTGAGGTCGATGCCCATGCTCCGCGCCTCCAGGATTGTGCATGGGTTGACTGGCTTTTGTACGCCAAGGACTTGCCAGGACGGCCTGAAGGAGGTCGCGGTAGGGTTCGGTTGAGAAATATGACTCGGATTTCCAGATGTATAAACTGGTGGGGGCAGGTATGCATTTCCAACTGTCTGCAAGGCAACGAGTGGTGTTTGGGGGGCGTTGTGATTATGATTTGCGCTACCAAAGCCGGAATGAATCGCAGAAGCAACATTGGGCGTGGGGTTCTGAGGACCTGCACCATAGACATTATGGTTCCGCTGGGCGCGCGGAACGACTTGTTATATGTCAGCATTTATGATTGGAGGCTGTCTCCTGTTCAACTTACCACTCGTAATTGTGTTTGCATTTGCGTATCGTTCTAGAATCGTACCCATATGCTGTTGTATGTATATAAATATTACTTCACACCTTTTTTCGCAGATTGAAATTTTTGTTCTAAAAAGCTTAATCTCTCTTGCTTCCGCTTAATAAGCTAAATTCCTTCTATGGAGTCTCTCTTAGGAGGGCCTCCGTCCTCGCCTACGCCTCTGGGAAGGGGCATAAGGAGGGGGGGGGGTTCGCCCGATTCCCTCTATCTCGAACATCTAATAACACTTTGTCTCTAAGACTACTAGAGCTCTTGAACGTGGAGCTATAGCCTAAACCTTCTTTGGAGGGATTGGAGAAGCTATAGACTACTACCTTAGCACTGCTCTTAATAGTGCCCCTCTAGAACTCTTGCCCTTCCTCTAAGCCTTTTGTACTTAAGTAGCCGACCTTAGCCTTTCTTTCTACTAGGCATTTACTAAAGAGACCTTACCTCTACTTCCTTTAGCCTTTAATACTCACTTAGAGTGTAGGGACGCCCCTATACCCTCGTCGACTCCCTCCTCCCCTCTAGGCCCTATAAGGAAAATTTTATACGTATAGACTATAAGGAATGCCTTAGCACCTTAAAATAAAGCTAAAGCTATAAGTATAATAATAATAATAATAATAATAACTATATTACCTCTCTCTTTCGCCGCCTTTAAGCTATAGAAGAATAAGAGAACACTAGCTAAATCTGACCTTAGAGTCTTTATCTAACTCTCTTAAGACTCTCCTAATAAGAACCACTCCGCCTAAGCTATCTTCCTTATACTTTGCAACTTAAAAATAGGCTATAAAGAGCTAGTATAAGAAGTACTCTTGGTTAAATCTAGTTTCGCTATTGTCTCTAAAGATAAAGAAGCTCTAGATACTCTTTTAATAATAAAGAGGGCTTATATCTAAACCCTATTTACTATAGCTAAAATAGAGGTCTTATAAGACTAGGTAGTATACTATATAATAGGTATACTCTAAAGTATAGAAACTATCTAAATTAGTAAAGAAGAAGCGATTCTTTTAACTCTTATCCCTACTATAGCTGAAGTAGTAGCTATAGTAATAAAGGAACGAATTAGAATAGCACTTATAAAAGTTAATATAGCTGCTAGCTCTCTCTTAAACAAGCTGTTTTATACTACCTAGATCGCCTTCTTTAAGAAAGAGGATATAAGAGGTCCTTCTACTATCCTAGATATAACGTTACTCTTAGGTAGTAGAGCCTTTCTTAAGCGTCTCCTTAAAGTCTCTACTATAATTTAGTACTTAAAGTGCTAGAAGTAGTATAACTTATATAACTGTAGTAAAAATCAACGATACTACTTATATAGTAGTATAAAACACTTAGAAGCCTTCTACCTAAGGTGTATAAAGTACTCTTAATACAAATTAAAATACCTATACTATAACAGCTCTTATACCTTAGACGACCCTATATACCAACTTCAGCTAAAAGCCTCTAGACCCCCGCCTTTAATAGAGAATAAGAGATCTATATAATAAGTATATAATAAGATTCGCTTAAGAAAAGAGGAAGACTTACCTTATAGTAACGTAGATACTAAAATAAGCTGCCCTACTACCCCTACTCTCCTCTTAAACTTACTATAACTAAGCAAAGAGGTGTCACGAATCACGTGCCAGCACGTGACGAAGTGAAGTCCAGGCGACGCTCTGACAGGACGAGCACTATTATAACCCTAGAAGGAGAAAAGGATTAAGTATAATAGGACATGTAATCCTAAGGATCTTATTACAGTTATATCACGTGACTCGGTTAGAGCAGTCAGGTGATAGAGTCCAGTTTTAAGGAGCCCTAGAAATGGAGTCGGACTCTATCTTCGGGACTCCTACTAAGAAGGACTCTAAACATAAACAAAGGTTCTATATAAGACTAGCACGTCTACTATTAGATAGGAGCTTCGTGCTTAACTTTAGTTATTAATCTTATTATATTATTTAATATCTTTAATATAAGTAACGAGTTTACTTCTAAGTAAACAACCTAGCGTATTTGTACTTCTTACCTATATACTAACCTTTAAGACTTAGTTATCTTTATTTAGTTTGTTTAAGTTTTATTATACTTTAAGCACCTACTTAGAAGTTTAGTTGCTATAGCTCTAGTAACCCCCGCCGTAGCAGCTAGCCTAAATACTAGTCGAGTCAACGTCGTAGGAACATCTAGAAGTGCGACTAGAAGAACACCTACCGGTATACAGTTAACTAGGAACGACGATAATATTAGTATACTAGACGCCCCCGAGCCTTATAAGGTCGAAGTACTTAAATCTATTAAAGTTAAGATACTAGATATATATTATAAGAAGCGAAAGAAACTCGACTTATTCCTTCTCTAAATAGACATCTACTTTAACTTTAATTCTAATAAGTTCGAAGGTAATTATAACTTACGAACTATCTTTACTATCTCCTACCTTAGAGGATTAGTATTAGAATAGGCCTAGCTATACTTAAAGAACTTCTTTAAGAATAAGGATAAAGATAGAAAGATAGAATTAACTAAGATTATATTTAAATCTTAGAAGGGATTTAAAGCAACTATTAGGAAAGTCTTTAGAGACTTCAATATAATTTAAACAGCTATATATAAGCTTTTAGAATTATACTAGACCGGATTAGTAATAGATTATACTAATAAATTTCAACGTTATAAGACAAAGTTAGGATAGAATACTATCGCTCTTATAGAACTCTTCTATAGAGGATTAAAGATATATATCTATAAGGAAATAGCTAAATAGAATATATAATTCTTAACTATTATAAGTATAATTAAGGAGGTCGTCTAGCTAGACAACTGCTTATACGAATTTAGAAAGAGTAACTCTAGGTATAGAGAAAAGAGTAAAGGGTTAGGAAAGTAGAAGCACTCTCACGCTAATAAACATAGTAAGGAGGTAAACGCTATATAGAAGAAAACCTTTCTAAAGAAAGGAGGACTTTCCTAGAAGGAGTGAAATCATCGACGTAAGTAGAACTTATATTACAACTATAGCCTTCTAGGTTATAGAGTAAATAAGTATAGTAAGAAGAAAGACTCTAAGAGAAAGAAATAAATTAATACTACTATTTAATAACAGGTAGCTTTAACCGATTGTATTAAACTTATAGATAAGGAGCTCGAAGTATAAGAATATAGAACCTAGATTAAAACCGAAGGAATCAGTAGTATTTAAGATACTAATAATAATAGAGATCTAATCCTTAAGGAATATTACGATATATAATTAGTAATAGAATCTAAGCAACCTCTTTAAGTAGAATACGAATTACTACTATTAACTAGTTCTTTAGAGATATCGGATTTATCTTCTAGTTTAGAAAGAGAAATAAAGAATAAAGACCCTGAAGTTAGAAAAACTTAGGCTTTCCTTAGAACCTTTAAATAAGGAAATCGATAAGTATATATTAATAACTAGAAACTAGACTTCTAGAGTCCTTATATAATATAAGAGGTTAACCTAACTATCTTAATAATATATATAACGTAGTATACTAGAACCTTGTAATTATCAGAACCTTGTGAATTTTTTCCTACTCTACTACTTTAAAATATAATAAAACTACTATAATATATTAAATTAATTAAAATTACTTAGAATCTAATAAACTAGATATATTTATAACTTCTTAACACGTCTACGTATTATAACTAGTTTTTCTATAAGTACTATAACGTTACTAAGTCGTTTATCTTTCATCTTCTCTACCCTCTCTAGAGCGCTTATTACGTCGAACCTGCTCCTCTATATTCTTCTAGGCTAATCCGTCCTATATATCCTCTATAGTAAGTATACCTCCTTCTTAGACACGGGTATTTTTAGCTCTCCAGCGTTTACTAAGGGCTTTATTTACTATTCGAAGTATATAGACCTTAGCTAATAAGAGGGTTACCTTATAAGCTAATCGCTTTATATCTTTTACTAATAAAGCGATTGTCTAGAAAATAGGTATTAGCGAGCTTCCTTAGTAACGAGTAATACGATCCTTAATAAGAGTTGATTACGAAAGAGCTTTAGAAGGGTTATAAGGAGTCTAGGAGACCTAAGAGATAGCGTCGGCAGAGTGTAACGAAACTCGAACGAACTAAACAAAGATAACTAAGTCTCGAAGGTTGATATACAGTAAGAAGTATAAATGCGCCGGTTGTTCACTTAGAAGTGAACTCGTTACTTATATCAAAGATATTAAACAAGATAATAAGATTAATAACTAAAGTTAAGTACGAAGCTCCTATCTAATAGCAGACGTGCTAGTCTTATATAGAACCTTCGTTTCCAAAGTACGTCGCTTACATCGCTCGCGTCGCTCGCGTCGCTTACGATCAAGGCGACTAGAGCGATGTAGGCGATCATGTTATATAACTATATGTGACTTCTAATATTACTATAATAGTAAGATCCTGAAATCCCTAATGTCCTTCCGTATTACTAATTTCCTCTTATATTACTTTCCTTTCCTAAATATTATACCTTGTCTTATTAGAACGCTGTCTAGACTACTTACTACGTATACTGTGATTCGTAACACTATCCCCTTCTTAGACTAGCGTGTCCCTACGCTTAAGTATAGCCTAAGAAATATCGTTAAGAGGCTAGCGGCCTCCCTAGTTCTTATTATGTTATTAATACCTCTCTTAAAAGATAAGCTTAAATAATATAAAACCCTTAACACCCTTTAAATCGAACGTTTAAGACATAAAATAATTCCTTATACTTATTATATAAATACGAAAACCAGCTATTGATATATTAGCGTTCCTAGTAGCTCTAAGTATTCTAAGTATACTAAGAAGAGCAAATCTTATAATATCGAGTCGTAAAATCAAATACCTTTAATTTTTAAGTAAGAATCTATTAATACCTAGAAGCAGAGGTTATAATAGGAGGAAGAGACAGCCTATAAGATTTAAGAAGAAGCTATATAGAAGATCCTTCGCCTACGAAAATAATAACACTTCCTTGTAGAGTAGGAGTAAGAGATGCTCCGTCGTAGTCTTACTAACCTATAAGAACTTAATAAAGCTGATAAGAAAGAAAGAGCAGAGAAAGAGAAAGAAGAGAGGGAATTAGAGGTTGCCTAACTAGCGGCCCCCTCTTCTTCTAGCGACCCCGCTTTTGTTATTGAGCTAACCCTTGATTTAGCTTTCCTTAAGGCTTTCCTTTCTAACTATAAGATATAGGTAACCCTAGGTTTTAGTAGTAGAACTCTTAAAGTTCCTCTAAGCAATAGTTAAGATTACTTTTTAATTCCTAAGTATTTTCTAAGTATAGATAATCTAACTATTTAATTAAATACTTAATCTTACTTCTAATGATCTTATAGTTAAGAATCTTTTTAACTTTATATTTAGTATTTAGGTTTACTAGTTAAATCTCTATAAGTAGGGCTAGTAGTGCTCCTAGTAGTACTGGTTTAAGTAAGGATATATAGAATACTAGATAGATGTTTATTATCCTTAGTAGTACTAATTTATAATTTAAAGGTCTTTTAACATATTTGATTTTAAATAGTCTAAGTTTTTTATAATCTAATTTATTACTTAGTCTTTTTATATTAATATTCTTTTATACTAAGTAGACTTTATCCTCCTCTTTTAGCGTTAGCTTCTAACTATGTCGTTTATTATAGTAGTATATATTTCTTTCGGCTATAAATTGCAAATCCTCTACAAGTTCCTTATATAGCCCTTTAATTTTCAAGACGTGAATACGAGCAAGCTGGTTATTAATAGTCGTAGATAGCAGTTCTCGATACGCTAACAATTTATACCTAAAATTAGCATAGAATAGCGTAATAAGTATTATTTCCGTTACTGAACTATTATAGGTAAACTGTACTAAGGGTAATAATTCTACCTAGTTATCTTACTAGTAGTTTATATAATAACAAAGGTATGTTTTAACTACTTAATTTATTTATTTATTTCCTCTATTTATTTAAGAGTAGAAAGCTATTAAAAGCTTTCTTTTCGTACCTAATCGTTCTATAAGAGCGATCTAAAATTTTAAGATAAAGAGCTTGTCTCTATTTAAGAGTATTTCTTCTAGTAGTCTATGTCTTAAGACTACTTCTTTAAGGAATATAAATACTAATTCCTTAGCTATACTTAACTCTATATATACTATTAAAATTATATACTTTATAAGTTATTCTATAATAACTAAGATCGTGTTATATTTAACTCCTGTTATTAGATCTTTAGATTTTAGTAATTTAATAATAAAATCTATAGATATTGATTTCTAAGGTATCTATAGTATTAGAGTAGTGTTTATCTATCTATAAGGAGTATAGTAGGAAGCCTTGTTCTTAGTATAGGTATTATATTCTGTTATTACTTCCTTAACTATTATAAATAACTAATTAATATAGTAGTATTATCTTATCCTCTAGAGGGTTCTGCGAATTCCTTAGTAACCGTAAGCGGGCGTAGCATAGTATTCCTGGACGAACTCCTTTATATATAAGCTAGGAACCTATAGTTTCCCTTTTATATACTAATTATAACCTTTGTATATATTCTAAATCTTATCTATCTAGATATCGTTTATCGCTACTATTTTATATATAATAGGTACTAAGTCTCTATTCTTAAGAGTTTTTAAGATTGTAATCTTTTTGTATTCTTTGTCTCTTTTATACCTGGGTTTCTAACTAAGAGTATTAGCTTAAGTATTTAACGTTCCTTTTATATGTTAAATGATAATGTTAAATCCTTCTAATATCTCTAACTATCTAGCTAATCGTCTTATCGTAAGTTCCTTAGTAGTTGTAAATGTTCTAAGGTTCTCGTAGTCGGATAAAACTATAACTGGGTGTTTTACTAGCTATAAATAAATTCTCTAATATTCTAAAGCTAATACTATAGTAAGTAATTCTTTGTTAAAAATACTATAGTTTTGTTATACTAGGTTAAATGTCTTAGAATAATATATAATAGGTATAAGTTTTCCTTTGTTATTTAGCTATAGGTAAACCGCTTCTACTACTATGTCTAAGGCGTCTATTTCGATCGTACTAGGCTTTTCTATATTAAAATCGTATAAAATAGGTTCTTTTATAAACTTTACTTTGATTTTCTAAAAAGCGTCCTTTATCTATTTATTCTATATAAACTTAATAGCTTTCTTGACTAGTCTTAACATTGGTTTAGTAATCTTTATATAGTCTTAAATAAATAGATAGTAAAAGTTTATAAATCTAAGAAAGGACTATACGTCTTTTATATTTTCTAGTAACTTCTAGTTTAAGACGTCTTAGATCTTTATTAGATCTATCTCTATTTTCTCTAGGCTAAATACCTATCTTAGGAAGAGGGTCTAAGTTACTTTAAACTCGTATTTTAAGATTTTCAACTAAGAGTTAACTTTTATAAGTCGTTATAAAACTTCTTTAATATATCTCTTATATTCCTCTTCTTTTTCTAAGAAGATTAGGATATTATTTAGGTAATAAATTACTATTACCTTTAGAAGATCTCTTAAAATATTATTATTTTATCTCTAATATATAGCTAGTATATTATAAAGTCTAAAAGGTATAACTATATATTTATAAAGGCTCGATAGTAAGGTAAATACTATCTTCTATTCATCCCTGACTTTTATTTATATAAGTCTATAGGCGTTTCGTTAATCTAATTTCGTAAATCGTACTACTTTGCTTAACTTGTCCTATAAGTATTAGCTAGGTAGTAGTAGATAAGCGTTCTTAACTATAGTATAATTTACTTCTTAGTAATTAATATATACTCTTTTATCTAGATCGTCTTTCTTTTTAATAATAAGTATATTTAAGGTAATTAGTAACTTAGATTTCCTAATATATCCCTTCTTAATACCTTCCTTTATATAACTTTCTATCTTCTATAGGCTTTTCTAGTTATATAACTAAAGCTTCTACTTTAAGAGGTAATAACCCTCTTTTAATTTAATCTTATAATCCTATAAGTAATGTTCTAGCAAAGCTTACAAGTCTTCTAGGTTCTTGAACAAAGCCCTAAATTCTCTGTACTATATAGGTATTTCGTTATCAGCTGTCCTGCTAACCTATGAAGGACCCTAGGCTAGGTGTTCTAACGTCTTAGAAGAGGTGGCGCTAACCTCGTTCTAGCCTTATAGTTATAATTGCGAACCTACGTAATTATATTAACTAAAGGTTATTATTCGAGCTTTCTAATTAATATCTAGATTATGTTCCCTAATCTATAATATACCTAGTATCGCTTCCTTACTTCCTATTTTAATAATATCGAATTATATATCTAAGTAGTGTTCTTTAATAGTGATATTTATTAGAATAGTTTACTAATTAATAATTCTATCCTAGTATATAACGTCTGTTCTATTAACCACTCCTAGGCGGTATAGCTTTATACCTCTAATTAAGACGTTTAGCTTTTTCTAAGCTACTAGGGAAAGAAAATTACTCGTTGCTCTTAAATTAATTAAGACTCGGAGTTCCTTTCCTCTTATCTTCGCTATTACTATAAGTTGATTTTCTCTAGAGGTAGTGTTTAATTCTCTAATTGTCGGTTAGTAGAGCTCTTCTTATACTAACTCCGTTTCTTAGTCTATATTATATTCGTTTATCTCCTAGAAGATTATACTAAATAACTTCTTACTTTATAATTCTTAAAATATTACTCTAACTTTTCTGACTAAAGCGACTATAGTATACTAGCTTCCTATTTCTAGTATAGCTTCTCTATTATCAGGTAGCGTACCTAAAAAACTAGTTTTAAGGCGTCTTATAAAGTCGTTAGGACCCTGCTATTACTATTTGCTAGTTTCTTCTTATAGATCTACGACTATCTAAATATCTCTTATCTTAGGTATACTAGATAGTTTGCTAGATACTGCTTATTCTGGTCTAGGTTCTTTATATTTAATAGTCTCCCTTCTAGTAATAAGGCTTACTAAAGTTATTCTGTCCTATTTATTCTAAACTATTTTATAAGTAGTTAAAATAGTAGGGTTAATTCCTTAAGTAGAATGTAGGCTCTAGAAATTAGGTTTCTAGTTTTCTATATATACCTATCTATTCCTTCTTTTAAAAGTTCTAATAAATGCCTATATCTTACCTTATTTAAGCTTATATACTCTTAGATCTACTTCTGACGAGTTAGATATCGATTCCGACGACTCTAATAAACTTGTTAATAGTAGTAATTTATATCCTACTTAAAGGGGTAATTTATAATCTATTTCTAACTATATATTATAATATTCTTTGAGTAATAGATCCCTATTATTATTAGTATCCTATACCTTACTAACTTATAACTTAATTCCTTTGTTTAGCTATAAGTATATAACGTCTACTGTTGTGTCTATAGCGTCTGTTTTAATTTGCGTGCTATAACCTCTAGCCTTAAGTTCTTCGTCTGTAAGTTCGATTTTTTCTATTAAAGCTACTTCTTTTTAGATAATAGTATTAGCTTGTTTCCTTTTAGAGTCTTTCTTCTTACTATACTTATTTGCTCTATAGCTAGGAAGACTATAGTTGTAATATAAGTTCTACTTACGTCGACGATTTCGCTCTTTCTAGGACAATCCTCCCTTCTAAGAGTTTTCTTTCTTAGATTCCTTCCCTAGAACCTATGATTTCTAAGTAGTGTTGATTTTTATAGGATTTCTACGATCTTTTCGTCTACTCTTTCTATATTAATAACTATAACTTCCTTTCTTTTCTAGGTTTCTTTTATAGATATAGTTGTTAATTCTAATTACGTTATTTATTAATTTATTTAATATATTTAGAAAATCCTCTTATATGATTTTATCTTTTACGTTGTTCTTAAGTCTATGATAGAATTGTTTATATAATACTTTATCGTTCTATCCTATTCGTATAGAGTACTGTTGAAATTATAAGGCGTACTTAGTAGCTGATCTCTTCTGCCTAAGTATATATAAAGCTCTAACTGCCTTTTTCTTTATATTAATATTCTTAAAAGCCTAGTTAATTCCTTTCCTAAATCCTTGAACATTCTTGAACAAATCCCTCGTTTTCTTAGACATCTAAAGAGAGACTTTTCTATCTACTGTTTTGTTTATCTAGTAATCCTCTAGGTGCGGTTCTAACTAGTTATAAGCTGCCCTTTTAAGACGGGTGGACAACCATATAACCTGGTCAGTTTCACTTGGAAACTGGGCATGATGAAAACTCAAGTAGAGCACGAAGCTCCTATCTAATAGCAGACGTGCCAGTCTTATATAGAACCTTCGTTTCTAAAGTGCGTCGCTCACATCGCTCGCGTCGCTCGCGTCGCTCGCGATCAAGGCGACCAGAGCGATGTAGGCGATCATGTCACATGACCACACGTGACTTCCAACATTACCACAATAGTGAGATCCTGAAATCCCTAATGTCCTTCCGCATTACTGATTTCCTCCTATGTTACTTTCCTTTCCCGGATATTATACCTTGTCCTGTCAGAACGCCGTCTAGACTACTTACCACGTATACCGTGATTCGTGATACAGAGGGGGGTCCGGTAGGTATAGGAGTCTATAACTTAATATTAAGCTTTAAGATTATAGTCTAGGGTTCTAGAGGTACTAGACTAGCTCTATAGAACCTAGCTTTAGCGTTTTAGGTTATTATTAACTAGTTATAGGCTATATAAAACGTAAGAAAGAACTCGACCTTAGTAATATAGTTTATATAAGCCTTAATAAAGGTCTCGATTTAACGCTTATATATACGTTTAAGAATACTAAAACACCTAACGTCGAGTAGCTAGGTTAGATAAGACGAATAAGGAAGTAGGCAAAGAGTAATAATATTATATAACTTATAATACTCTTAGAATACTACCGATTTATAACTCTTATACCTATCTAGAACTAATATTCGATATAGCTCTTTTATATAACCACGAGTATACTTATCGAAGTGTTCTAGTTATTCTAAGCCTATCTTATTATTAGTCTATCTATTACTAGTTAGTTTAATAACCTAGTTATTAGAAACACCGCCCTTAGTATACTAACTAGTAAGGTGATTTTTCTCTTAAACTACTAAGAATAGAGAGATACTTAAACCCTCTCTATTAATATAAATAATTACTATAGCCTATTCTCGATTGCCTAGCTAGATAGCTTTACCTTTACTACGTCGATCAGCGTATATAATAACTATTCTAGTATAGATAATACCTATTATAAAACTAGTCTTATTAAAGTTATAGAAATCGTAGTCTTAGATCCTATATTTCGCCTATATATTCTCTACTAGTTAAAACCACGTACTAATTAGCTTAGGATCTTCGTATAAGGCTCTTTAGAAATCGTAAACGCGATTAAAACACGTCTTTAGTTCTAGACGTCGTTATATAAATCGTTATACCTAGTTCTTTCTAACACGTTATCCTCTATATAACTCGAGTATATAATTTACTATATCTTCTATACTACCTAGCTAGGGCGTAAATCCTCTCGTATCTAGATTAAGTATATTTTAAATAATCACCTCCTCTTCTATTATAGTTATTTTATAATTTATTAGCTAGTGTTTACTAAGAGTAGTTTAACTAGCTATTCTATTGGTAAGTATAGAATAAGAGACTCTGTATAGCTTCGTAGCTTTACTACGGTTTTTTTGTTTAGATAATCGAATAGCTTTAATAGCTAAGATAATTCAAGCTTCTTAGGTTTAAGATTCTATTAGGTAGTTGTTAAGAAAACGCGTATTAAAGTTAGAGGTAGTAGGGTAGGGAAAAAATTCACAAGGTCCTGATAATCACAAGGTCCTGGTATACTACGTTAGTTATAAGTAATAACCCTAAAATAATAACTCTAGTTAGCTTAATTACTAGATAGAAAACTATTAAAGAAAAGGAACTAGAACAGAAACGTTAACTAGTTAAAAAACCTAGCTACTCTAAAGTAGGAGATATATAGAGAATATATAATATTTTAGACAAGGCTAGTACGTAGATATAGCAAGTCCTAATAGGATTTATAAGACGAATTAAAACCCCTTTTCTTAGAATACTATCTAAAGATATTATACTAGAGGAATTAGAGCGATATATTATAGTTATATTAATTAGAAATAATAGGTTAGTATTTAGAAAATATAACTTATAATAACCATTTAGTATATTATTCTAGGAGTAAAGAGAACTTAATATAACTAGATAGGCTAAGATAGAACTAGAAGAATTATACTATTTATTAGTAAGAGAACTATAGTTTACTAAAACAGTTTAAGAAATAATAGTATAATAGATATAATATAAACTAAGTCTAACTTTAGACTAGTTATTATAGAAGCGATTCAAAGGAATATTACTAAAGCCTACTAGAATAGTAGAATATTATTAGATATATAAAGTAGTATTATTAGATAAAGAAGAAGTAGTATTCTTCTCTTAATCTTAGATTTAAGCTATTAGAGAAAAGAATTTAAAGAACTATATATTTAAGGTTTACTATATAAAACCAGAAATAAGTATACTAGAGGCTACTTTAGATTATTTATATATAGAAGAACTATAGTCTATAAAAGCTATTTTAGAAACTAGTTATAAATAGATTTAATATAACTATAAATAAATACTAAAGCGATTTATTAGGGAAATTCCTAAAACTATAAGAATCGTAGAATATAGATTAGTATATAAGGTAGTATATGCTAATAAGGAAAGAGTAAGATTCTTTCTATAGTATAAGAATAAGGAAAGAAAGAATTATAACTAAGAAAATCGATCTTTTAAAGTCTAATATATTAAAGTAAAGTTAAACGCTACTTTAAGAAAAAGATAGTTAATAGTAACTATAGAAATATAAGAGAAAAAGTTATAAGTTATAATAAACTTAGAAGTAATAAGTAACTTTATTTCTTTAATAGCTTAAAAGAAGCTAAACGTTCTAATTAAAGAAATAAGACTATACTAATTAGAGGTAGTTAATAGAATAGATATTATATATTAAAATAGAATTATTAATTAGTAAACTATCTTAATAAAAGTTAATATTAAAGA